>JAHZNE010002834.1:0-46190 GCA_027744055.1 Callyntrura sp. NNG-2020 | reverse complement strand
CTAGCAGTGGTGGTGCCGCCAACATCCCACGACGATGTGTTTCGCACACACCAAACAACCCTATCAACCACAGTGCAGCGTGTTTACTTACACCACCTACATTTTATGGTTCCCCTAAACTTTCCTTTTGATTTTTCCGTAATCATTTTCTCCTACACGTTGTCTGTATATGAAATAAAATGTACACGGACAATCGAAAAAGTATATAGTTTGTTCTCCTTCCCGATAGTTTATGCAATATAAGACAGGCACGCCAACGTAATATGTGTTTAGCGTGAAGAACACGTTTCAATAATAATGACGATGGCGTAATATTTCTCCAGTTTTCCTTTCCCCACGGCTTTGCTCGTTGTTTGTGGACAGTCGCGTACATATTCTACACCGCCTCATGTGAATTAATATCTATGAGGTAGGAAATTCGAGCGATATTCAAGCATATTGTTGGCTGACGAAAAAGTGCAAAATGGCGTAATAACTCACTCACCACGAACTTGCTGGTTGATAGTGGCAGGGGAGAACTAGTAGTCGAACATGTTAAGCCGAAAGGAAAACAGAGACCGCATCAGAGCAGCCGAACAAAAAGTCTTTGTAATGTTCCCTAATATTCCGTTGACCAGGTTCACTTTCACCGAGATCAAATGTAGTGTAGTATTATACATAATTTTTTTTACCCAAATGCAATATGCCGACACCGAATTGGATTTGACTGAACCAGTGAGAAATTGAAAAGTATTTGAAATTGATGAAATTTTATTCCACATAGCCGTCCTTTGATTATTTTAAAAATAAGGGTGACATAGTTGAAGCGCCAAGAAATGCTAATATGATGTATTATAATACTGAAGGAAAAAATCGTTTTCCCCACAAAGGCGAAATTGCATATGTTAACTGGTTGGTATCGTGTCATTATTTGTCAGAGATAGAGTAATAACAAAATGCAGGGCGATTACAACAATGCGATAAAAACTCCGACGTGCATATAATAACGTGTACGGCATCCAAAAGATGAAATGCACAGAGAACGTGAAATAAGAAAAATTCCAAGCATACTTTCGTCTCTCATGCTCTTTTATTATCCATTCCGAAATAGGGAAAGGATGCTGCTGCTGGTGGTGGTTCTACAGCCGGTGGTGGTAGCAATACAGGAACAGGACCGCGGGGTAAATCGAGAACATCTACCATTCCAACAACTCATGTTCCTGCCGCTGCTGGAGGAGGAACGACAAAACCAGGAATTTCTTCATTATCTTCCACCTCCTCTGGCCAAAGTCAACAAAGAAAGAATTCTTCGTCGACCGGCACCGCATCTTCTACAAATACAGCTTCTCGACGCCCAACATCATCTGCAGGACAACCTGCCGCAGTGGATCTTCCCTCACCTAATGAGCATACCAGTATAAACAATCCCAATACAACGGCACAAACGGTGGTCGACGATATGAGTCAATTGGTACAGCAGGTAAAGTGCCTACTTACGTTGACATGTTGAGGAAACGAGATAACGCAATAAACTTGGGTTTCGTAACCACCATAAAACACATATCTCGTCTCTATGAACTTGCAGTTAGATATTGAGGAAGGCTATGACAAAAGCAGTTTATCCCATGCCAGTTTTAACTATATCAACTCGATAATAGGCAGTGGAATCATTGGAATGCCATACGCTATTCACCAGGCAGGTCTCTTTGCTGGTTTGTTTCTAATGGTCCTGGTAGCTGTAATTACGGACTATTCCCTTGTTATCATGGTACGGGGTGGACAGCTCAGCGGATCATATTCATACCAAGGCATGATGGAATCAGCCTTTGGACGACCAGGATTTTACATTTTATCCTTTATGCAATTTGTGTATCCAGTGATAGGTAAAATAATATGTCTCTAAAGGACTCAGGTTCTCTGCTAATGATGACTCTCACAATAGATATCTTTTTCTGTTGACTTTTCTCTTTAGCCATGATTAGTTACAATATTATTGTGGGTGACACACTCACCAAAGTTCTCATTTACTTCACCTCTGTTCATGGAGAATCCGATGACTCGATGGAGTTTCAGCGAGAGGCAGTTGTCCTCCTTGCCACAGCGTTCATCACGCTCCCACTCTCGCTTTTTCGGCACGTTGCAAAAATGTCCAAAATCAGCTTTCTCTCGTTGGTATCTATTGGGATCATTTTGCTGTCAATTATTGTTCGATCTAGTGACATGGACATGTGAGAAGAACAAAATCCCAACTCAATTTAGCTAACGCTCCAATGTCTTTCTTTTGTAAACTTTTCTGTTCGTTTCTCTAATTACTGTTTTTGTCATCGATATGTGTAGTCGACCGTCTCCGGATGCCTGGCGGGCGTTCAATCCCAGTGGAGTGATTCAAGCAATTGGAGTGTACGGTTTCGCTTTCATGTGTCATCACAATACCTTTATGCTGTATGGCTCATTGCGGAACGCAAGTCAGGAGAAATGGCAAAAGGTTACTCACATCTCTATTTCCAGTTCGTTGGTCATTAGTCTCGTGTTTGCTTTGGTGGGATATGGAACTTTCACAGGATATGTTCAAGGTATGCTCACTTCACTGCTGGAATAAACATACAGTATGCTTGGTCGTGAATCATGTGTGGGTGGTATCATCATTGCCTTCATCGTCATGATCTAAATTATTTACTTTGTAAAATGTTAACAAAAGGAGGGATTGATTGAAGCAAAAGTTGGAAAGCGGAAACATGCGAAACAGAATGCGCATTTATAACATTTTTTATATTTTGCCTATAGGTGACCTCCTTGAAAATTACTGCTGGGATGACAATCTTATCAATATTTCCCGACTTCTTTTTTGTTTTACGATATTGCTAACTTACCCGCTGGAGTGCTTCGTCGCTCGGGATGTAATTCAGAGTATATTTTTTAATGGAAAAAATCCATCAACAACCAGCAGACATTTCAGCATTACACTTTTGATTGTGTTGGGAACCTACGTCGCGTCCATTTCCACGGACTGTTTGGGTGTCGTTTTGGAACTCAATGTAAGGCTATAATGTCACTCTCGTCTTTCCGAAACATTCGAATTCGAGAATTTTATGTATAATATTTCAACTTGGCTGTTTTCTTTTCGTAGGGAATTCTTGCGGCTATGCCACTAGCTTACGTTCTTCCAGCGCTTTGTTATATCCGCCTCGAACCTTCTCCACTGCTAAGCAGAGAAAAGATACCAGCCATTGCGACAGCCCTTTTTGGAACTTTAGTGAGTCTCGCTGGTCTTGTCATTATACTTACCAGAGAGGACGACAATGCAAGTTGCTCACATGGCCAGCAAATGTTCTATTGTACCGGAGGATCCGCAGCTCCCGTTAGATTTCCTGGTAATAAAACACTCCAGCAATTGGTAGATTCCAGCAATCCTCCTGCTTAAGCAAAGCACACTGTACCATGGACGTCTACAGGACAAAACGAAAACTAGGAAAACTTTACATGTACTGATTCGCTTCCTTTCACTTCGCTCGGGTGTGTAGTTCATAAGATAATTAATTTATTGTTATTTTTGTTGTCGTTATCACACCACCATTCAATTTTTGACCGCCACAATGCAACCAAGACCATGAACTGGACAACTTTTGTGTATGTATTTTGTTATATGTATCTTATCTATATTACTACTAGATGTTCTACCTCTACCCACGACAATGGTCCCGATCGATATTCAAATAAAAACGATAACTTTCACATATAAATAGATTTAGGTAGTAGGTACTTGCATTCAGCTCTCGGACTACTTCACCACTAGTCTCGCTTGGCAGACGCCAGCCAACCTTGTACGTAATAAAAATGATAGTTACCTTACAAATGCGATATTAACATATGTGATTTCGACGAAATTAGAGATTATATGGTATCCCAACAAATGACTACGTTAAACCTGAATCTCATCCCCATCCAGCTATTTCTAATTTATAAATCATCAGTAGCAATGCATGTGACGAAACTTGGTGAATGATAAATACTCAATTATTTAAAAATAACTGTTTAGAAACGTTAATATGTACTTCATACATAGACATCAAATAAATGTAGTGTTATAAGCGAAATATATGTATATATATATTTAGCTAATTGCAAAAACATACGAAGATGTACCACCAAAAATAATCATCCTCTCAAAGTCTTAAATTAATAATACGTTTATTAATTAATTCGCCGTTTAAATTTACCAGAACACCTTTATTATCGTACGTAACATCTACATACATGCATAATGTAAAGAAGCTTGAAATATTATTAAAGATCGGCAAAACAATAAATGCATGAAAACAGGAAAAGTGTGCAGTAAAGTTATTATTATCCGTAATGTAATATATTATATGTACCGAAACTCCGTACATGTTATTCAGAAACTCATCATATGTTAATTATTTCACGTATGTAGTGTTTATCGACAAATTTTAAATTATATTATAACACCAAAAACAGTCAATATAAAACACATCTATTATAGTAACTTGTATTTGTATGCGTGTGTGTACTGTGTACATCTGTGTCTATGTGTATCATTGTTGTAGAGCTTTTTGGTAAGTTCAATATTCTACAAGCTAATAATCAAGATACAAATAAATTATATCATTGTTGATATTAAATTAGGTCGAAACTTATTCCTTGTCATCCCCATTTGGATTTACTATTTTATTTTGTAGCTACCTAAACATGAGATCGGAACAAAACAAAGTTTTGGGTGAATTATATTTTTCATTACAAAAAGGCATTCCATAGACGTATTTTTTTTTAAATACTTACACTATTCGATGGACATGTTGGAAATTGTTGATGTTTTGTAGTTGCTACTTAATGTGTGTACTAACCAGGTTATTTTTTGCGCAAAATCTTGTATAGTATAAACTACCTTCATTCGACATCATCATTTATCACCGATTTTTTTAATTTTTAGTTTATAAAATTATTGTGTCATTTCATTATTATAAGGCGATGGGGGTGTTCGCCAGTTCAATTCTTGCGGGACAAAAATCACTAGAAACACTTTCACAGTCAAATATTATATAGTGTTATATGTAATATGTAAACGATTACTATTTTACCGAATCTGTATCATTTCATTTCCATGTTTTACCATCGTCATATATTAACCATATAGGAATAAATCATTGGGTTTTAAAAAGCAACTTTGGAATATTGACATACTACTAAATTATTTCTTATGCTAAAGCAAATCATTTATTTTATTGTTGACTTTCACAGTTTCAAATAATTTATTCTCATTGCCTCAGTACATGCTATAAGTAGGTGTATATATTCTTTTTTCATTACAGAAATTACTTTCCCTTATCACATTATATCTACCATTTTATTGCCTAGCTTTTAAATGCTGATTCAATTTCTGGTTAGCTTTTGGTGCAATGTATTCGATCTTTCTGAATTAGTAAATAGTGTAACGTAGTATTGTGGTTGGTCTCGTGTATACGCAGGTAGAAATTTTAAAAGTATCAGACCCAGACCAACTTCGTTCCATCTAACTATATCAAATGGAAGTAATTATTAAGTACTTTTGTATAACTGTGCTGCAACCTTGCAAGCATACGCTAAAAATCACAAATTCAACGACACATATTTAAAATCAGATTGTAGCACCGTCCATTAAGTAAGAGAAAAAGGCTGTTGCGGTGATAGTAATTGTTGTGTTAATGAACATTTCTATAAAATTTACCATTTTAATCTACAAGCGTTACATAGTCCTATTTTATTCTTCGTAGACGTCGTAGACTGCTTAGGAAGAGGGACGAGATGCTATCTACTGTATTATTTAAACAATTGTATATTTTGTCTAATTTTTAATTTTACTTTACTAAGCTGCAACAAGGCACCATACTTAGTGTATACATTTCGCATACCAAGTTCTAAAATTACGTGGGAAAACAAATTACCGAAAAATTGAAATGCTTTAATTAATTAAAATTGGTACCATTAAATGATTCCAGCAACATAATAGCCATTAGTCTAAAATAAAAAAATTAACAAATATGTAGGCACTACATAATTACGGTTATCGGAAAGCTAGCTATGAAGTCTTAAAAATCATATGAGCAAAACACCATGTGTTTTAACGTAAACTGAAAAAGGCAAACCATTTCAATCGTTATCTTAAAATGGTTTGGTATTTAAATTCGGCTAAAAGACTACAAGTATAATAATGTTGGTTATTTCGTGTGCTACAATATTAACTATACAAAATGATTTGACTATCGCCACCAACCATCAATCGGTACACAAGTCTGCCATTTGTATATTATTATATTGTAGTTTGAAATGGACTAACAGAGTTTTGGTTAAATAGTGATGGATATGCTAAATCCTCGTCTTTACAACTAGGTAAGATAAATAACTGAATCTTAATCTTGCTTTCCATTATGAATTGGAGCTGCTGGTGTTGATTCGCTTATATTTTGGTTGTCCTTGTCGACCTTTAAAGATGACACTGACGGCGAGCCCCTTGGCGGTCTTGGCGCAAACTTTTTTCCTATAATTGGAGCGACAAGGGGGAATAACCCAAATAGGATAGTTCCATTATAATAAATCGATCCGTATGCCAATGTCCACAGCTTCCATTTCAGCAAGCCAAAAGGAATCATGCAATATCCGAAGTAAACAAATACAAAGAATTTAGAGATGACAACATCAATCCAGAAACCAACGGAGCTGTTGTGCCATCGGACTAAGGCAGGAAATTTCGTGACGAGAGCTTCAAACTGTGTAAAGTACAATTAACGTTTAGTCATTGCATTGTAGTGACTTTAGATAGTATATATAAAGGAATGCCTGCTTGCTTGCCTGTTTTTCGGAGTTCATCACAAGGAATTCCATGAAGAAGCACATGTAGTAACCGGAATGAAGACCATGCCACACAGCTAGAAAGAGGAGCGCCGCAAATTGAGATATTTCTCGATTTCCCATGAACTTCAGTCTTTTGTAGATATTCCTGTTTTATCATAATATTTCTCTGTTATAAAATTCCATCTACATAGTTGATAGTGGTTTCATCTATTTTATTAAAAGTAAAATGAAATACTAACTGGGCGATCCATTTGTTTGTACACTTATTGAATGATGCAATCACATGGCCAAACTTGTAGGACTTTTCAAATAGGCCGATTCCAATATTTTCACAGCCGTCCCATTGATTTTCGCCATCTTTATTTTTACCATTGTAAGAAATTCCCGATACGATACAACTACCTTCGATGACAATCCAACAACTGACATATTTGTACAACATTACTTTCCCATACATTCCGATGTAGACCATTTTCAGCCATAAACTGAGGTCCTATAATTTACAAATTTATCATTTCAATATTTGTAATTGTGACAAGATAATTCTAATAATATGACGCTTTCTACTTACTGCAAATGCAGAACTGAGCAAATATTCATTATTGAAGTATGGATTAGTGACTTGGAATATTGCAACATAAAATAGTCCCAACAGGAGCCTTTGTAATCCTGCCCCAACACTTGCTGGTGGTTGCCCATCCTAACAAAATAAGTATTAAGAATCAGTAATTGGATCATTTGATACGACAACGAACAATAATTAGTAGCATAATTCAAGCTACATTTGCTCACCTTCCCGAATTTTCCTTCAACGAAGTCCAAGTAGCGCTTCATGGGGAACTGAGGACCGATAAGGAAACTTCCAGGAAAGAATACATGACCTGCAGTTTCCAAAAATGTTGGAAATCTTCGTAATGCTTGTGCTTTTTGTTCTCCTGATAGATCCTCCTGTTACATAAACCAGATTTATATTGCATTCCGTCGGTGTCCATAAGTTTAAAAAGATTAATCAGATTATGCCTTACATCTTTCCGTGTTCCGTCATACACATCAAAAGCTTGGCCAATTAGACGAAGAGTGAGGACACAATGAGGTATAGTCCATTTTATATCATACTTTTCAGTTTCGGTCATAAAGTATTCTAATAAAACAAAAAGTACCAAGTTTAATCGAATCGTACCTATATAGGTAAACAAATAATCAAGTAATTGTTGTGCATGTATTTACCAGTTAAAAGGTACAACATTTGGAACGTGAATGCAAATACAACAGAGAATAGGGTGCCTTTTGTAAACATGAGCACTAGGTACTGGACAGCTATACACAAGTAGGCATGAAATATTGATATTCCTAAAATAGACATAAAATATTCAGTAATTATTTACTTCAGACAGATATACTTATCTAGATCTTGATATAGTAATTTTATCTTTTCGCCTTACCGTAATTAAAATAGCCTATATAGGAACCGCCAAGAATAAAGAAAATGTGCTGAAGAGGAAGAGATTTTCCGTAGAGAAAGGAACGATGGAAAAATACCATAGGATAAGCTACAATGATAAATGAATGGTACATTGATTAACTGTTTACTAACTAATTTAAAAAAAAATCATAATTTCTAAGTACCCATCAATAGAGAAATTAGCAGACGTAGTGCGGGAGCACTGGCGCCGATGCTATCAGCTATTACGCCCACCCATCCCTCGTCTCTCACTGGAATTACTGTAGCCATTTTGTAGCAGTACCACTAACTTCTTTATCTTCCTTTTGCAAGATCACATCCACTTACGTTAAGCGTTTATCGTCAAACTTAACATTCACAATGAATCGAAGACAACTTTCGATATATAAAATTCTCAAAAAAATTATGAATACACCACCGGAACAGAACACCAATAGTCCCTCTGGATTGTTGACGGCAAACTTAATTTTTTAATCCATGAAGCATTATGCATCCGACATAAAGATCACCACTACTGCACTGAATAATGATGAATAGGACGGTCAACGGTAAAGGATAATAATGGAAATTGAAAACTTTTTGAAGTCGAAGAAACGAACCAGTTTTAGTATCTAGCCCGGCTTGAATCTTCAGAATTCACACGGAATTGTTCATCCTTCTTCTCCTCCTCTTAAGAGTATTAGTATGCAACCTGGTAAATAAACAATATTTTATTTCAGCATTTTCCCAATGAGCATTACTAAAACCGGTTTCAATTAACAAAGCCAGCTTTCAACCTCAACTTCGAGTCAGTCAATCCCAACTTTCATTTCCCTTCCCCTACAATTAACTACCAACTACACGTACAACACATCAGACGCGTTGGTACGTACTAAGGAATAAAAACCATCTTAAATTAATTATCAAAAGGTTTAAACAAACAATTCTAGCAAGCATTCCACCATCTTATTACCCACAATTACTATATATTGTCTATATTTCACCTGCAAATTATTTCCGGATAATATTGGGAACGAAAATGTCCTCTTTTTGTCCTCGTTGTGCCTAATCTATTTCCTCCGCAGTTCAGCTGCAGAAGATCAGCTCACAGCGGTCGCAGTTTCGCACTTTCGCAGTGTCTCTCTCTAACAAAATGAACAAGAGCAACTTTTCGTGAGTGTAGTAGTGTGTACCAAACGTAAGTTCACATTCACATTCTGATCTACAATCCACGATAACAAAAACAGACACAACAACATATCAGCAGCTTTTGCTTATAATAGTTCACTTCATTATTTACTACAAACCAAAAGAAAAGGCCACAAAAATACATAAAAAGCTGTGAAGCTATGTATCAAAGTACACTATTTACTATATACTCAATTCATAATCTTCTATACAAAAAGGGCTAAAATCTCATTTTCATTCCCAAACACAAGCGCATGGATCGCCTAGCTCATCATCGTGGCATATTACCATTACCAAATTACCGTAATCCTAACTCAATTCATTCCCAGACACTAGTGACTAGGTACCAAATAGAATCAGCTGAACAAATGCTGTCAAGTTTTACATCACTTTCATCTTTGTTCATCGTGTTCGATGATGATGCTTTTTTCGGTCTCCGTCAAGCGTCAAGGAGGTTCAAAAATCTATGAGCTTTTAAATGTCCTTGGTCTCCGTTGTCCCTCAATTTTTTTCAAAAATATTCTAAGACTATAGCTATAGCTTAATAGCTAGTACTAGTAGGAACAAGTAAATGAATCGCTTTTACAAATGAAAATGGAAGCATGGAAAGTCACATGTCACATCATCATATAGCATTCTCATCTCCCACAAACGTTCGTAGCGATGTAAGTAATTATGTTTTTTATGTGGCAATTTTTTTGTCTAGGAGTGTTCCTACCATCCACATTTACGTTTGAGTTGCGAAACGTTGGTGGTTGGGAATTTGATTGTGACTATTTTATGCGTGTTAAACTTGTTAAAAGAATGTCGCTTTGCTTTCAATTTAGCGAAACATCTATTATTATGATTTTAAAATTATCTAAATAAGTTAAAATGTTAAATCAAACTACTTCGAATTATTGCCGTAAATACACGTAGAATGGTTTCTCGACTTTCGACCAACCAACGATATTCACATTTGTTAGCAATCAATAAACCGTGCGTGGTTTGACATTTGACAACGACTAGGTACAAATATTTATGTAGTCCATTTTCCGTCGTTGTCATTGATTAAAAATGCTCTTTACTCCTTCTATCTTCGCACTCAGTAATTATATATTATATATTTTGTATGATAGTTGGAGTAAAGTATTTTTAATGCGTGTGTGTGCCTGCGCAAAAAATTAAGTAAACTACTGTTTACTATATATTCATTTACTTATGATACTATACTGACCTGTATCGAAGAATGTCTTGACTCTCGACCTGCAAAATGATAAAGCTGATCTTGAGTTCTCCTGGTCCTGATAAATGCTATATTTTTTAATGAATTGCTTTATTATTACACACATGAGGTTTTAGACCGCACAGTAGATTAGAGTGCAGTGGCCCCTGTGTAAATATGTTGTAGTCTTTGTATAAAGCATATTTCTTCAGCGTTGGTTTGGCGTCAACAGACCACAAAACCTGCAATGGCATTAATGTTAAAAATCGTTGTATACAGATTTAACTTGTTGTACAAGCTTTAAAAGCATTTTACTGATTGTATGACACGAAGACAGAAATTAAATAAAAAACAAACTAAACAGGAAGCGGACGACGACGTGCATGCAAAAAGTAGTTTAAAATTATGTCACAATGCCCCAATCAACGAATTTTTACACAAGTTTACTATGCACTACCAAACGCCAACCACGCTTCACACATTAACACAATTCACACCACAACCAAAACAAAACAGGTACTTAGAAACGTACTGAGGTACTATATACACTCTAAATGCGTAACGAAATTGAGATAATGCATTTCGATAATGACTGACTGATCAGTACAATGTACGAACAGCCACAAAACGATTTAAATTAGAGTATCTAAAAATAAGGAAGAACTCGTATACAACGGAACTAGGTGGGCAAATAGATAGTACACTTAACGTGTGTGCCTTTCATTAAAATACGGCAATAATAACTTATAACCACATTGTTTGTCTGTTCCTTATTCTTTATGTGCCTACATAGCTTTAACAGATAAGATGTAAAATTTCATATAACTAGAGTTTAATGCACGAGACGACAAGAAAATATTAAAAATTATTGGTAAAAATATTGTGAAACGTGTATTGTTTTAACACTTTTTGTAACTCTTATTTAATATAATTATTTTAACATTTCCGCTCAATATTCCACTAAAACTTTGAACTCCCAATAATACAATATTTTTTTTACCAATGCCCAATATAATTTTGTTAGCCCTCAATTATATTCTACTACATACTGCTCCTTTACAGATCCCATACAGTTCCCATTGTACTTTGTACTGTATGATAAATTGATGCTTCGAACGCGAACGATTCTAAATTAAAGAGCACGCCTTGTGTGATATGTTGACATATCAAAGTGAAAAAGTAGGTCACTCCTGTTGACTGCTGCGTGTTTTTGTGCTGTATAATGTATACTATATATTGTTACTCTAATAGCCAAGTATGAAGAAACCCGAAAACCGGTGGTGTGTTTATTTCAAAACAACGTTGTCCCAAAAAGTTGATTATAAGAAAGCGCTTAGCATGATGCCTTCTTATGATTGAATGGTATATGTAAGCATGCTAAACAAAGCACATATAAATGTATTCCACGTACAATTATGATATTGATATTTCTGCTTTTCAATTTCAATGTCACTGTGACACATTTTATATATTTCTATATGTATACGTTCCTACAACCTACAACACAACAGAGAGCACTATTCTTGTATTATCTTATGGTAAGTGTAGTTGTTATCAATTTATGATGTGTGACTTTATTGACTTGCTGCTACTACGTGAACTGTATAAACCTATTGTATAATAAATAATAAATAACAAACGACATTTCTTCTCAAACAAAAATATACATTTCGTTCAGCCAAAAATTGATGTCCTTTTTATGTGCCAAAGACAAAGTGCTTTTTATACTTGCTTGATGCTGTGTTAGATTTAGATGTGTAATCAGCACAATTGGTAAAACTGAACGTGATAATTGCCACAAGTAAAATGATTAATGGAAGTATATCTTAATAATATGTTACACTTAAGCAATAAGAGTGACAAGAGGATTTTAAAAGTATGACGGCAGTTTATAATTTCTTATAAGTATGTACTACTTAAATGGGGCTTAACTGAACCACGGAGCGTTTGAACTGAAGTCATTGAGACATAACGAAAATATATTTTGATTAATTGCTGCTTTTAAAAACAACGAATGCACTTCGTGAAGCCGATACAAATACAGCTCCCGTCATGATTTCAATTGATGTTATTCTAAATCCGACCAAATAAATAATCACTCATTTGTCTACTTCGAATGGTAAAGCAATTTAACAATTTTTCGTATTTTCGTTTAGAGTGTCTATACCTAACCAACAAACTCTAAGGAGTTTCTACAAATCATATCCCCGAATTACTTTTGCATGAAAACCAACCTTGGTCCTCTTATCAAATTTCTTATTTTAAAAAATTCAACTTTACCAACTCACTCCAGCAATTCTTATGAACTTTGCTGCGTGTTCGCCGTAAACTGACACAAATTAAATTTTTACACGAATTATTTCATATAAAAACAAATACGGTTATCCATGGTCGGGTAATTATGTCTAAGTTCCTACTCGAACGTGTGTTGAATTGAATATACTGTGTTGATGTTACATTTTGTATTCAAGAATAAAGAGAACAACTGCAGACAATACGCTGTGTAAGCTTCGTACTTAAAAATGCCTATCTATATGCTTATGCCATGGGTAAAAGATTTTGTTATACTTAAAATTTGGAGAAAAAAAGTCTGGAAGGTAAAAAATAAAAATATACGTCAATTGCACGTATGAATTGTGATAACATGTACTACATATATGTGATGATAACGTTTTTGGTTTTGCTCAGGAGGAATGAAGATATCACGCAAGGTTGTATGAGAATGTTGGCTGGTAGTTTCATCACAGCAATTAAAAAGATTGGGAATCCAAATTTTAAAAGAGCCTATTTATATAATTGGGTGCATGGATGATTGTACCTATTATGCATGTGAACAGATGAATGTCGAATGTAGTACAAAACAATGATTGTAGTCGCACGGTTCAGCAACTACTGACTGTGCCTCATTTACGATTAAGGAAGAATTGAGAATACCTAGTGAGAAAAGATTTAGTTAGTAAAAGTAAAATTAAACAGCTTACCGATTAACATTCCAAGGCATGCATGCTTTTACAAAAATAATTAAACCGATAAACCTTAAATAGTTTTATTTAGTTTAATGGCTGGTTGATCACAAACGATTTAATATAATATTATTCTGTGAGTATCTGTAGGTGAGGTTGGAAGTACGAATACGAACCAAATACACTGATCAAGTGATAAAATGTTAAAATGTACGAATTGTACGATGATATTGAAGTTTTACAAACGGACACTCTGCAACAACCAAAAGATCATCTCTCAGTTAACGCACAGTGGGAACTATTTGAAGGTTTCACAAACAACAAGCAGATCGTCGGTATTTAAACAACTGTCTACAAAGTTAGGGAGAAAATACAAAATTAATTATTTAAAATAAAAAAAATAAAGCAATGATACCGACCAAGAATCTATGTTGACATTTTGGCAAGCTTTTCGTAATTTCTTGACTTGCTCCTTAAAATTAGGGAATTTTGTATCACATCTTTACTGCATTTGGAAGATGGTATGTAGAAGTTGAGACAAGCTCATTTCTTCGTTACATTCAACATTACTTGTTTATGTTTCTAATTAAATACAGGCATAAATACTGAATGTAATGAATTTGGCGATCAGTATGACCCACAACTCTCGAACAGATATAAATAGGGTCAACTTTTGAGCGAATTGTTTGCTTTGCGAATGTACAATGTTTTTCGAAGACGATGGAAAAGCCAAAGCTTTATAGCGTTACTTATGTTTTATTTACATGTTTTAGCTTTATTGGATTAATGGATATGCCAAAACCTTTTGACTCCGTTGTTTCTGTTGATTTTGACAGGTTACTAAGCTAGTATTCATATATGATATTGATCACTTAATAATTCACGCTTCTTTATGCGGTGAACTACCCTCACATATACCAAAACCGCAAAAAACAATGACCGTAATTACAAATCACAAAAATCAATAGAGACATTATTTCATTATGCGACTTTTAAACCAGTCTCCGGCCCGGTCCTCCTTCTTTATTAGGAAAACGACACCAAACTTTTATCTACAACGGAAGAAGCAATTACTTGCTTATTAACCTTCAACTATGAAAGCAAAACCAGTAGCGTTACATTTGTTCCACATTGATAGTGTTGGATGAAAAGTGGACTCAGGTAGACAGACATGACAGGAACTATGCGTCATTGCTTTACATTACATGAATGAAGGTATACAGCATGCAAATTAAATGAACAAAGAAAACACTGTTGTACGACAGTCGACAACCCAATTTAAAAAATAGGTATATATTATGATTATAATTTGTGACAATTACAAATTCGTTCAATATATATTCTTTCAAATGCATGTCACTTATGTCATTTTCAATAAACTGATGCCACATAATTTTCAACATTTATACATTACAAAATTATAAAAATCTAAAAATCTTCGTTGACTTAAAAACTCGTACAATCAATCATATTGTGTATTGCAAAAACTTGCACATTTAATATAATCATTGAAGAGCTTTTATTTCAGCAGGGCGGAGCGAAATGTTATTACTATATAAGCAGAAGACGTTAAAAACATTTAAAAGTTTATTTGATTATTCAGCTTTGTATTATTTCATGACATGCAATGCAATTCATGAATAATTATGCTACATCCATTGTGAAATACGGGGTAAGATTTTTTGAAACGCCGCAAGTGCAATCTATATATTATTATTTCGAGACATGCAATTCATGAATAATTATGCTACATCCATTGTGAAATACGGGGTAAGATTTTTTGAAACGCCGCAAGTGCAATCTATATACGATTCACCTAGGTTACGCTGTTACCACAAATTTTGAAATTTGTTATCACAAAGAATGAATTTTTTTGTGATCTGTCCCACATATACAGTCCGACTATACAGTTTTGAATATGAAAACTGGTGAATGGTAATTTAAATTGCTTCAAATATAAAGACGTCATGAATGATATTATACATAATGCAAGGTCAATTAAATTGTTATGGAGACGAAATCATGACATTTGATACATACGTTTCTGAGAAAAGTGAATGTAGGAACTGAGACTATGAGACTATTTACTTTATCCAAGTAAACTAATGCTGATATATTGAAGATACGGTCGATACTATACTAGCCAATAAACAATACAAGTAAACACGATAAAAGTAAAATGCCACAATGAAAAATAATGATGAGCAGTTTCACCTGTGCTCGTAGTTCGTAGTATATTGACGTTGTATGTAAACGTTTCAGTAACAACACAGTTATTATATGTACATAGATGTAGACCCCAACCATAAATTGAATGTAGGTACGGGTACGGCACGTTTATTTGAAACCTTGAAGGTATATCCTCCTGATGCTGATCAAATAGTAAGTGATAACTCTGCATGATAAAGCATATACCATTCACCATAGCAATATATGGAATAACAGACCTGAACAAGGGAGATTTGGGGTAAAAATTCCCCCAAAGTGAGCCCTTTTTACGTTAATGATGAAGATGATAGGGTCCCAAAATGTCTAACCAATGTCTAACAAAGTAGAATTGCCCCCTTCCTCTCCTATGTTCCGAGAACCCTGTGAAACAAAATTGAACGAATAACTTGAACTACATGGGAATGCGTATGCCTATTTTAAAAAAAACTCTGAATACCTATGCATATATATACAAACTACAACTCCCATATAGGTACATATGCGAAATATTCTTGTGCACAAGTAAGAATATACACGAACACGGTACATAAAAGGTTTGGCAGAGGAATTATACACTTACAATACCAGATACAATTGTAATGTACTACAGTAGTAGTTATTAACAATAAAAAGCCAGATCTAGTAGTCTAGTCCCAAGAAAAGTCAGTCAACAACTATGGGAGTACAGCAAAAAGGATAGTTACATGTTACATGGGAGTTACGAGATATGTCGCATAGTTTTCAATAGTTTTGCAGGTTTATATACACATAGTACTAGTACTATGCCATATATACAATATATGTAGTGATGTGTAATGTGCATATATTTTATTGAAGAAATAGTTGGATGGACGTAAACAATTTTAGGCATCTGCAAGAATATATCCTTTCTGTGAATGCTACGAGAAGGAAACACAAAATAAAGGATAATACAATGTATGAGATCATTTTCTACATTTTCCATATACTAACCTCTACGCTACGTTAAAAAATAGCGATACATTTTCTTTTTCGAGACAAAAAATCTATTTATTTAGGTTAGGACTCATTTTAATTTCACACTTGACGAAACCAATAAATTTGTGAAAATGTTTGAAACACCATAAAAAGACACGTACACAACTATACTACATTTGACGATTATTTTTTATACTGAAAGATATTTTAAACGTTTTTTAACACTTGTGTCGTGATTAAATACCAGGGATTTGTGACGTAGCAAATATAACAAAACTTGACAATATCTGTCGGATGGAAAATGTGAAAGCTCACTTTTACGCATCAGTCTAAGGTTGAATTAAACGTCATTAAAAATTCAAAATCAATTTCAAGTTTATTTTCAGCCTGTATGAGCAATTAACACACTTGTTGTCAATTGTAACGTTCGTTGGTGCACCCTGTGAAGGTTAAAGGCAAATTTATATTTAGGGAAATGTAAAGATAAAATCTTTCTATTTTTCCACAGAAGAGCTGGTGGGGAACTCCTGAGACCAGGAGCATTTAAATAAAAAAGATAATATGCAGTGATATCAACCTTCCCCATCATCCAGTTATCAAGTACAGACAAGGGGCAAGTCTCCAGCAGCAGTACAAGCACAGTCCATTCTTTTTCAAACGGAGGACAATTACCGAGCTGAATCATTTCCCTATCGCGTGCAACTCCGATTCCGACATATCTTACAATAACGTGTTTATGGAAAATAATTCAGAGCCCACAATGGATATTTTAGACGGTTCTGACGTTGATGAAGATAATGTTGGGGATGTGGATGCAGATCAGGAGAATGTACTGCTGGAATCGGACGATGAAGAGGTAATCAAATTTGATACATCTTCACGGTTTCTTCTTGTAATAATTTAATTTGCCTAGTTTTACCGTAGACGTATACGACAATTTTATTAATGCTGTGTCACAGTAGCATGCTAATTAGAAAGAAATGGCAGGAAATTGGGAATATTAGGAGTAACGCACTCTTTTCTTTTACTCTACACTTAACTTCCATATATGTCTTCCTAATAATCTTAGTAATAGCTCACTTAAATCAAACAAGGATATCAGACCAACAAAAATCATTCAGAGTGGCCTTAATGCTTTCACATGGAACAGTCTTGGCATTTTTGTCAACGTAGTGGCAACACTAAAACCGGCACGCAACAGTAGGTGCGTACTGAAATCATGAAATGTAGTAGTAATTGACCGTAATGTGGCATTCTCAATGAGCGTATGGATTCAAATCTTGGGATTTAAGATAGTACTGGGTAACGTGACAATAAACAGAAAATGAGAAACGATTATAAATATAAAAACTGGTGGGCACTGGGCACATATATCCTAAACAATAATTTATTGATAATAATGTGCTTGTAACAGCATGTTTCTAGCAACAGACATGTAATCATGTCTACGAAATAAGTGCAAAGGACCTGTAAATGTCATACCTATTTGCATTCATCTCGAAGGAATTTGCATGATTAGAAAGAATATATTTTGCATACATGTTTAACATAGATAAAACTGCACACATGCAAATTCCAATTACTTACAACGAGTAATGCGGAGCAGTTTGATTTCGACGAAGTCATCCTTCACTGTAAATTGAACGGTGCTCCCACATAGTAATTAATACACTATGTGATCTCTGTGAACATTCCTATGCCTATTTCATCATCATAATACCTTAGGAAAACGTTTGTCCTGCTCAATTTTTCCAATATACTACCTTTTATTACGGTAGAATGTATTCGGCTTTCAGAAGCCAGATTACAATTCAGTACGCAACTAATTTAATATAATTCTGGCTTCAAATAGATTCATGAATTTATACACATAAAACTATGTGAATACTATGCGCTCCTACGATCTTAATCGTAAAAATTGTAAGGTACAGCTTATTGAAAACTGTAGCTTGTCATAATAATAGTTTGTAAATGACATTATTTGTGAACTGTTTCATATAAGCACCCTTACACGTAAGCGAGGAACATCCACTTCCACTCCACCACTCATCATATGCATCATCATTTGTTGTGTTTTGTGTTGTGGTGCTTACATTTGACTCACGTGTACAAAACAAAAAAGCATTGAAAAAAGTTGTTCCTCTCTTTAATGTTTTTGTTGGTTTGAAGAGATTTTTAAGTGCAACTAGTGCAAGTGGAAACATCCCGGTGAAAGCTTTAGAGGGTGTAGTAGCATGTGACATGCTACTAATTTTGAAGTAAATAGTAATTAAGTTTGTAAATACCTACATCTACATCTACCAGTCAACCATTGACCATCTATTTTATAGGTAAACATCTAGTAGATTACAAGTGTGTCTACAGATTAAAATCTGTTTGTTCTGTTCATTTCTTATTCTGTGTAATTTTGAAACGTCTGACGGAACGACACAACGTTGGAAGTAGAAGATTCGTTATTCAAAATAATAGAGCATTGAATGCCATTACATTTTCAAAATAATGATTGCTGTAATATTTCTATGTGTGACATGTTTTTGCTTTTGCTTGTTGCAGGCTCATCCTTCACATCAACCTACCAAATCCATGATGGGAAAGACGATAGAAGATCGCAATAGAAATTCAGAAGAGTGAGTTCTTAGTTTCAAAACGAATCTTTCTTCACTACTGTGCGTCGTGCGTGATACAACAAAATAATTTTTTTTGAATTCACAGGGAAGAGGATGTTCTCAATATAGTTCTGCAAGGAGATGAGGAGATACTTGATTACGAAGGTGATGAAAATGAAGATGACGGTGTGAATCAGCGTGTCCCTCCTGTAAAGGTTCGAAATACTTTTGTAGCTCCGGTTGATAAAGAGACAAATAATGCGGGCGGAGCAGATCACAAAAATGCTGCCTCGTCAAGTAGCAGCAATAATGTCGATGACAATGCTGGAAGTAGCTCAGGAAAAGAGGAAAAGTTTCCGCAAAGGCATTATGCTGAGGACGATGATTACGAAGACGGTGATGAAGAAACGGAAACAAGGACACGATCTCGGTTTACCACTGAACGTAACGTCGAAAATCGGAGTAGTGGTGGCGGAGGTGGTGGTGGAAATTTCGCATCTACTTCATCAATCCAGACAATTCAGACAGTTGGTATGTGTTTGAGAAATTATGAATATTTTGAAAACTTTGATTTTAAGATGTTAAAGTGCATAACATGTATTTATTTGTAAACAAAAACATAGGAGAACATAAAATTAGGCCTAATATGCCAGATGGCAGACCTAGACATTGGAATCATAATAATAGCCCAAGGCAGGGTGGTCCACTACGACTGAATGGACCTCGACACCCCGGAGGAAGAAATCATCGTTTTCCTCCTCCTCGACAAGGACCTCCTGGTGAAAATCACATGAGACCTATGGCGAACCCACCAATTGTGCAGATTAATGAAGGCATATTTACGGATTTTAATCAACCATTGAGACATCCAAACCAAGGACCAAGGCCGCGGCAGTCTCTCATTGGGCATCCACCCAGAAACCAAGATCCAAATCTTCATCGTCATCCTATCCAGCAACCCAATCCCATGAACCCTAATATGCGTCCAAATTTTCCACAACAACAACAGCGTCCATTTTTCCCATCTCCACAAGAAAATCATGTTGGACCGCCGCAGAGAATGCAACCACCCGGACCTCCTGGCAGCATGGCACACCCACATCAACCTCCACAATATCCCCCACGGCAACCTCTTCCAGACTTTAATATGCGTGGCCAACGTCCTCCCAGGTTCCCTCCAAATAATGTGCATCCTAATCAACGACATGCAAGACCTCCTCAAAATAATATGAATCCTCAACCTCATAATCTTCAAAGACCTGACCGACCACCATTTCCTCCTCGTCATCAGCGTCCCCCGTTTAGGCCAGATATGCCACCTCAAGATCACATTGGAATGCCTCCTCAGAGATTTCCTCATCCACAAGGATTTCCGCATCCGCCAGTTCACAACGGACCTCCTGGCTTTATCCCCCCACATCAACACCATCAACATCCACCACGATTTATGGGTCCTCATGGAGGAGGGCCACCACCAGAAGGCCCGCCTAATACTTTCTATGCACAACAACACGGTGGTCCGCCTAACTTCTCTCATCCACCTGTTCCTGGAGAACAACCTCCTTATCAGCATGAAGCACATTGGCACGGCCAACCTGAAAATATTCCTCCACATGTTCCTGGCGTACCGCCGAATCCTAATCATGCAAGCCATTGGATGCCTCAGCAACCTCATCCTCATCATCCACAGCCTCCTCAACACCAACAGCAAAATTACAATGGACTAGGTGGTGGTGGTGCATACAATAATCCAAATGCCTTATATGAACAAGGTCCACCCCGACCACCCCTGGTAGTGCATCCAAACCCTATTCTTGGACAACAATCAGCGTTACCAATTGCAGCTGCTTTACAAAACGCTCACTCGATGGAACTCCCACCAATTACGAGTAAATCTATTTATATTAAACCAAACAGTGAAATACATGACGCACTCACCAAAGGTGGTCATTTTCGCCATCTTAAAGAAGAAGATCGTCGGCATGATAGTGGTAGCAGCAGCAGTCACAATCCAGGAGCAAGCAGCAGTGGAAGCAGCAATAAACATTATGACGACTATGATCATTACCATCATCATTATCACGACAGAGACCGGGATAGGGAACGTTCATCAAGCAGCAGACGACCAGCATCACCCGACCGAAGACGGGATAGGGACGACGATGATTATTACGACGACAGGAGAAAATCATCTTATCATCATTATGATGACAGGGACAGGGATCGAAGACCTCGAAGAAAATATGAAGATGATGGTAGAGATAGAAGACATCGATCTGGAAGCCCGGAGAAGGTATGTTTGATTTCCAGTAATATTTACATGTACATACTTGAAATTTAAAACATTTACCATTTACATAATATGCATTTCATGCTTATGTAGAAGCTAAGCCGATCCGAAAATTACGATCGTGATAGGGATCGTGGAAGGGAAAAGGGCAGAGATCATGGAAATAAAGAATCTGATAAACTGTTGGAAGAGGCAAAGGTAATAGCTTTAATATATTATGTTATTAACCATGATATATCATTTACTTTGTTAACGTCATGCAAGTATTTATTCAACTGTACTGTGTCTGTGTAACATGCCTTTATTTTTATAACAGAGTTTGGGTCTTGATGAGGACTACGTTCGCAGGTTAGAAGAACAGAGACAGTTGCGTGAGCGAATCTTGAAAACAAAAGAACAACGTCGAAAGCAAGTTAAAGTTCCTGGCACGAATGATGCTCCAGATCCAACCTTAAAGATAATATCCTCTTCCTCAGTACAAAAATCTACAGAAAATGAACCTGACTCGACGGTGGCTCCTGCCAAAAGTAGAGGAAGTGGTGGCGGTGGTGGTGCTACAGGGTCTACTGCCGCTAGTGGTGGTATAACCAAAAAAGTTCTCAGAATCGTGAAAGATAAATCGGGGAAAATCATCTCGAAAAAGGTATGGTGGTATGATTTTTTAATTTATTATAATTATGCGCTATTTATACGTGCAAAATTTAAATCTTTGCTTTACGTTTTTAACGATAATATTAATACTGACATTCGTGCTTTATTATCAAAATTAGTGTTCTTTAATTAATTTTGCCCCTTTTTTCTATTATCAGTTAGTTTGTGTAATAAAAGTTGTGCGTGGTATATTAATCCACAAATACTTTCTTATTTCTTTACTGTATGCATGTGTGAAAAAATTTGGAATCAGATGAAACGAAATGTGTTTCGAGCCGCAATTGAACCAAATAATTATGTTATATGAGATATATATTTTCAGATACTGCAAAAAAATGAAAAGAAAATATACAAAATATTCGTGCTGGTTTGTATTGATAAATGTATGCGTTTATCGAACTTGAATGCTGATGACGGTGTGATGCTGCTGTTATCAAGAAAAATATCTTCTGTTTTTACTCTTATAATTGGATTAACGATAGTACTTAACTTATCTAATCTTCAAACTATAGTATATATATTTAAAACTAAGATTATCTGAAAAGTCCTCTTAAATTACTATTTTTAAATTTGAAAATTCCTACAAATTATGAAAATGGAGAAGCTAAAGACGAATTGGCCTTTTACTGCTTTCAATCGAACAAATACGGTTTCGCTCTTACTACATTCTAAGCAATAGATAGCCAAGTTCGTCTTCAGCTTGAAGTAATTCTGGGCCGATTCAGAGTTTCCTTTGGTTTCACATGAAAGTTATCGCCTTTCATATGGAACTATAGGATTCATTTGTTAAATCTATTTTCCATTCTCTTTTACTTGTTTGAGTTAAGCTATAGTTGTTGCGATTATTATAAAATATGAATTTTGTCCCGTAATGGATTTCTTTTGAATTTATTTAATATATAGTTGTTGTATACTAGTCAACTTTACACTGTACGTTGTAATTTTACATATAAACCCCGTCTCCAATAATGGACCCATTTCCAAAGGTTCGCCGGCTATAGCCTGGCTCAAATCATGCACTATTTGAATTTACAATAAAATATGGTTCTTAATCCTTGTAAAAAGTAGGTTGTAGAATTTCTATAAAATTGCTAGTAATTATGTTAGGTTCGGTTTACATTTACAGAGAAAATGCAAGGTAAATGAATCACAAACGTTCATAGTTTTGAAAAGTTAGAAAAAATGCGTTTGTTAATTATTACCTTGCATTTTACACCTTATTTCCAGCATTTCTATTGCTCTTTGCACTTTTACCCATCAATGTTGTCTCTCGTGTGTAATGAGTTTCAATATGTGGTATTTGTTGCATACAAAATCGAACTCTATACATCTTTTTTACCAATTTAAGTATTTATGTGTAACTATAAAATATAGAGAGTATTAAGAGCCTTATACTGTGATACAAATTGTTAACACTTTTGTGGAAAGAACACAAAGTGGAACACGAAGTAACTATTTTTGCGTACCTGAAAACAACAAAAATGCATCTGTGATATATTTCTGTGATAAATGAAGCGAAAACAGTATTTACTATTTACTACATATTTTAACGGTACAAATATCTGTAGTTTTTAAGAATACTGAATAAGTATTGGAAATTAATAATTCTTAAAGCATGATAAAAAATGATTGTTTATGATTATGCTGTTTCTGATAACAAAATATTCAGGTACATGTGGTAGTAGTGGGAAAACCTCAACACGATAGCCAACACTCAACGAGCAACACTTAAGCAAAAAGCATTAAAGAATTTTATGGAGACGCTCTATAAAGTGTGAACATTTATAACGAACTAAAAGTTTCGGACAATTATTGTGTGTTTTTTTCGTGATTACACGTTATCTAGTTCAATTTAAGTAGATTTACTACATAAACTAAACGTAGACTACATAAATAGCTAGGGCTTCTCCTGGTAGGAATTAAGAGGACAGCAACATACCCTGAGGATAAGGTGATTAATTGGTGGTTAGCTAGATAGGCCTAGTCTTTAAACAATGGATAATAATATTGACCACGCTTTTTGAATGTGTGGTGAATGTGTATACATTATGGTTGGAAGAAAAACGTCTATGATGGGAATTCGGAACAACGGAATTTGAATGGAAGTCCTGCTATTTTTCTGGAAGTACGACGCGCCGAGTCAACGGTCAGCAACGGGTTTTTAGGACTACGGTTAGTTCAACGTGTACATTGTAGTAGATAATTTTCTAATTTTTGTAAAAAAACGTTTCTCCTTAATGAACTTCTCATGAAATATGTAATAGTTGCCTTTATAATATCGACCACGGTCGTTGATAAAAAGTTGTTCTCCATAATATTGTATTTTTCGCAGCTTGACTGTTTTAGATTTGTTTAGTTAACCAAAGTAGATGTGCCCAATGTTTATTGTTATTATGTAAACTGTCCAATCATATGAGTTAACACTAGAGAGATAGCACAATTTGATTTAGTAAATCAAGACATGTTGTAATGATAGGTAGATAACATTTCTCTCGTAAATAAATGAAAAAATTGCTGTAAAATTAAGCATTGACTATTTTATTGTGTTCTACAAAAAAGGAAAATGTAGATTTTATTAGTGTAGGATATATGAGGAGATTTATTATTTAGTGCATAAAAACGGTTAAGATACTACAAAAATATAATATTGTGTAACCGTTAACCTGAGAGACGATAGCAAAAAATATATGTGACTTTCGCATGTGAAAGAAATCATTTATAAACTCAAATTAAGTTTATAGTAAATTAAATAATACTTTATGAAGAAAAGAGAATGTCTCAAAAATGAAATAAAAACACGACTGTTTTTTTCTGAAAATGCTTCATGTGATTACATGTAAATCATTTATTTGAAAAACGCGATACTTACGAACATTTGCAATATTATGAACACATTAGAAATTATTATGCATCGTGAAATTATGAATAAATAAACTCAACACATTTATCACCCCGCGCTAAAAGTATAGTTTGATGAACCGTTAAACTCCAAAACGGTACGTTATATTTATTTTCTTCCTAATATTCACCATACCATACTTACACTAGTACAATATGCAATTACGAACATTATACGAATGAAAATGGAAGAAAACTAATTATTTTTCTGCTGTATACAATTCACTTAATACACTCATACTATTTTTCGTCCGTACGTACAATTCATAAAATGCAATCATTTTTCATTTATTTTGTTTGACTAATAAAATGCTTATATTCATGTGGAGTGCCGTGTATTAATTATCCCCTGCTGCGCCACACAACTCATGCTTATATATGTATTTATTGGTTCGTACTTTTTATCTTGTACTACATACAATGACATAATTTATTTTTTTAACGCTTATATTCTGTACACTTAATATCGATGTTGTGATCACCTTGTCATATAGATTATATAGAACATTATATTTGAAAAAGGGAGGATAACATGCAGAGCCTAGACATGTAGAGAGAATTAAATTTCGCTGCAGTGTTGATTCAGGAATTTTTAATCTTTCCATTTGGTTACCGGCTGCATTGAAATGGTCACCAAACATACGATTGAAGTGAGGCGTTCTTGTTATAATCTTCATACGAATAATCACTCGTCGCATTTTTGGCTTCACTCTTTGATAACAATATTAGAAGTTGGCGAACAAATAAGAAAAATGAAAGTCTGAAACCAACAGTGGAAATGAAATTCGTTCTATATGGTTGGGGAGATTGGAAGTAATGGGAAAGTTACTTGCTATAGACGTGCAGAAATGTAGAATACCGTTACAGATACAGAGCAGTGAAAGCATCCTGCAGCAGTGTGAATGGGTTCATTTGTGTATAGAGCTTATATTATAGAAGATATCTTGAAATTACGTGTACACTATGTACGCATATTAACATACAAATTTTTACTCCATGTCAATTTTGTCGGTGTTGTTTTCTAACGTCCCACCAATTACACTCATAGTCAGTCATGCCGAATAGAGTAGTTTGGTTTGTGTAATCAATTTTTACTTAATAATTTTTAGTTAATGGATACAGAATTTAAGCATACAAGTTATATAGTATTTTAATTGCTAACATACGTTATCATTACTTCTCACCTAATAACTAAATGTTCGTATTTTGTCCAGAATATTACAACTGTAGTAGGAATCAAAGCTTCAGTTAGTTTTTTTGCCGCTTTTTAAGCAAGTCATTTAATTCCGTTATTCTATAAATGGGTATGTCTATGATCTACGCTGCTTATTTTTAGTAGCAAACTAGAAACAGTAAAACAGAAATGTAATCCATGCAGTTAATTCTAAGAAGTTGACGGTCTATATAGTGTGAAGAGCCTTACACAAAGAAATGAATAAATAAAGACGTTATATTCAGTAGTCTGACACCTTAGCACGATTGAGGATTTGTGATTTTAGAGTCATACACGACTTCGCTTCGACATTTACTTTATCATGTAATTATGGCATATAATGCAATTATGCGCAATTTTTTATAACACATACAATATTCTATATTTACATGGTTCTAACGTATCATACACTTAATACTACACATAATTTCTTTATCGTCATAATCATCTTTGGTTATTTAACTCAAACCATGATAATAGTGTAAAAGTATGATTCATAGAAAGAAAGCATGTACGCTTTACTTTTTAAAATTTCACGCAAGCAAAAATAAATACATTTATGCACAAAAAATATTGTCACACACAATAAATTCTCACGAAATATGGATAAAGCGTACGAAGCATTACATACATTTTTTTGCAAAATTTGTTCATTTTACCGAAGAGATCACATTTTAATTCAATATTTTTATTATCTTTGTCTTGTTGAATGATAATGATTCTTTTACTAAGGGACCGTATATGTATCAATATATATACACTTTTACTTTACAACTTGAAACATTCAAATATTTCCTTTGAGTATTGGTTATAAAATAAAAACAAAGAAATATGATAAATTCTTCACTTTGAGAAACCGATCTCATTTAGTCGGTTTTCTTGACACGTTACACTTTCCTCACATTATACGTACATATATATATACACTCTCGTCAAACTTATGGCTCCTTTTACTGATATGAGTTTGTGTAGGTAATAAAATTATTATGCTTTCTACGTGTACTGCTTAGTTTGTATAGTAAATTGACTCGACTTTCCCTGTTCTGATCTCACTGTATTCACAATTTTTTTATACATAGTTATCATAAATTTCTTTGGAAGTGTGTTCGTTGTGCGACGACAACTACGACAATATTCGGTAAATGTGTATACGTCGGCAAATGCGCTACTTTCTTGTCATTTTTTCTACAATTACCATTAGTGTGGAACTATTTTATTTTCTTCCTACAATGCCTTGTTTTTATACGGGTGTATGAATGGGTACGTGTTCTCCTGTATCATTATTGCTAATGGATGTAGTTCTACGATGCGCCTTTGTAATTTCTTCAGACAGCTCCTTACTGCTACTTTCTCCGCCACTCGTTGTATTATCACTTGTCAGTCCAACACTCTCTTCGTCCGCATCATCTTCTAGCTTTTCTCCTGCAATGCTGCGATGAACACCTCCGGCACCCGTGGCACTGCTACTGCTACCGCCACTACCACTAGCCATCATCATCATTCCGCCAACGAGGATACCTTTCCCTCCACTGCCACCGATTCCATTGAGTGGGGCAGAACCTGGACTTATGAGACTGGTACGATGGAAATTCATAGCGGAGTGGGGTCGTGCATACAACGCAATTTTATCCGGTTGATGGTAATGACCGGTGGTGCTGCTACTTCCTAAACTGGAAGAAATGCTGCTATCCTCTGTAGACCCTGTTCTGCCAGAACCAAACTTTGCGGGACGACAAGGGGGCAAAGGTGGGGGAATGAAACTGTTACTACCTATCATTCCACTGGGTGTAGCCACTGGAGTCGAGTCCCTGTCTTCAGACTTTCTCTTTTCACTCTCGCGGCGGGCATGAAGGTCTTGTTTAATTTTGAGTCCGAGAGCTCTGCTCAGTGACCCCTGAGAAATCAAATAAGATATGTGAAAATAGTTCGGTGAAAGTTGGACACATATGAATAACACCATACTACGTGTTTACAACTTTATTTCACGAAGTTTAGAATATTCCCATTTTTGTTGACTTTGTTGCCTTTTTGTTAATGTTTGGAGAAAGGACGTGCGTTAATTATTAATATTTGAATTATTTTATTAGAAACAGAAAAGTGCCCATACCTGTGAGCTCCTCCAAGTAGAAAACTGAGCAGTGTGAAAAATGAGAGAAAACATTTCAATGTTAGTTTGTTTGGTTACAGAACGCAGAAATAATGAAACAAGGATACAGCTTTTAGTGGTGCTTGGACATTTCACTTTTGCAATCGCGATCAGATTACATACATAATGAATAATATCCAATTATATTGACGAAAAGTACAAAATTTTACGAAACTGGATGAATTGAAACAGTTTAAAACGTTTAAAGATAAAAAGAGAAGACTTTTCAAAAGAAATTTCTCTGTTTAGAACCGCAAAAAGCACGTACAATCTCTACTTTCTATCTACACGTCACATTGTCTCTTACAACCATGCAATATGTAGATGTATGACCTTGAGAGAGTAACAAATTAGTACCGTTTGCTGTGATTCTGTCCAGTTTCGTAATAAAAAAGGAAATAAAAAAACAGTTAGTAGTCCATTGTGGAATACAAATTAAAGTTGGAAAGTTAATTGAAAAAAAGGGTCGCAATAAAATTATTATTTTTTACAAAGTCACAAGTACAAGTGCTGCTGGTAGCAAGAATTTGCATGTATGCAAAACACACAGTCAAAAATTCACAAAAGCGGCAGAAGAATAAGAAGAAATATACGTAAAGTCTCCGTAATACTGTTATTTTTATTCCGTTGTCACATTTAAATAATAGTAATAATAATAGTTATAATAATATCTATATAGCCAGCATTTAAAATTAATTAGAAATAGAGAGAAGGAGAGAGAAGTATAGACAGACAGACAAACAGTGACACAAAGTTATAGTGATAATTGCTAATTGGTTTTAAATGATAGAGAAATACTGTTTTTCTGCAGAGAAACGGAGCAGTAGAGAATGTCGTTTCGGCGGTATTATAACAAGCTTACAGTTTGCTTAGATAACTAAAATTAAATTGTAGAATAGTAGTTTTTAGAATAGTTTAGGTGTACGACAATATAGTCACTAATTTACTATTATTATCATTATTATGGTATTGTTAATCGGTATAGTTATAGATTTAAGCCCTATTCACCTTTTGGGCAACCAGATGACTGTATGACTGCCAAATATCCCAACCAATTAGTTAACCGTACGTACCACCACCACCATCATCACCAACCAAGAAGTTAATTGTGTTTTGTGTGTTGCGTGATTTCAATTTTTTCAGGGGCAATCAATCAACAACGAAAAGACAAAGAGGGAGACGGCAAGAGAAAAAAACAAGATTACATTACATGTTAGAGGAGACAATGTGTGTTTCATTCCAATTATTCATTACTCAACAATCAACATAATAGCCAATTAATAATGCTGCAACAAGGTCAACAATATTTATACGATACAACATTGAACAGTTTTAAGGTATTTGAACATTCCCATTTGAGATCTCAAAACATCGCTAATTCTCAGGGAGTCAAAAATGGCACTAGGGTTGAAGGGTGTTAAAGACAAAAAAGAGAAAAATAGGATGGATACGAGTAAATACGATGCAACGATGATATTTTGGATAAAATCTTAAAAAATTATGTACATATTATGTTGTTTTTTTGGGTACATTACAAAATTGTATTTACAACAGCAAACATCATGTTGAAAATTGCAATAATTAAAAAGAAAATAGACCATTATCATAATCATCATCAATTAAGCTTACAACATCATCGTCATTTTCATCGTCAAATTGTAATACTATGTAGGTATGTACAAAAAAGAACACCATCAATTGATTTTTTCTTGTATGTTGCATGATTGAATGTCGTCGTGTGAAAAAATCACATTTTTCATTATTATTAATAATAATATTATATTATTTTTTTGAAATTTGTTTTAAAGTCAAGAACGGGTTTTTAAAGAAGAGAAAAGAGAAAAAACAATGCTACTACGGCATATTTTGTTGTCTTACTCGTAGACTTGTCCTTCGTCTATTATCTTCGGTACTCCTTCGGAAAGTGTCTGTCTGCAAAACGGCGGAGCGTCCTAAAGAATCTGAACGCTGTTTTTCCAACGTAGACATGCGGCTTTTTGTCATGCGATACTGTTGGGTTATTTTCGCTCTAATTGTAAAAAAAACAACAGACAAAGAGATAATGGTAGATAAAAATGTACAGGTTTGTATTTCAAAAGATGGTCCCTCACTCAAGAATTGCATGACAGAAATCCCTTAATTAGAACATGCGAAAAACATCTGGAAAATTACGAAAAACCGTGTATATCACAAACGAAAAAGGATACAAGCCTGTTAGGCAGAGTAATTACTGTGTAAAGTGTAAACTACAAAACAAACGTGTTTACTGCTGTGCGACTACACACCATAATGTAATATAATTATCTTTATTGTGTCTTAAACCACCAGAGCTTTTTGCGACACGTCTTAATTTACTGTAACTTTAATGAGCTGGGAACAAATGAAGCGCGTGAACTAAATTAATAAATTGCTGTAAAAAGAGTGTTTAGAGTCAAGTCAAGTAATAAAAAAAGTTGCGTCTCAGGCTGTACTTTACCTTGCTGGTGTGAGTAGAGCGTCCAATTCCGCTGCGAGGTGCCGGCGGATAATTTGCTTTCCAGGAGGAATTCCCATTGCTGCGTTTATATATGTTCAACATTAATTACACCAAAAAACGTTTAGGGGGAAAAGTATTTCGGATTTCGTATCGTGAAGGGAAAATGGTGCCGAATGGGGAAAGGAAATGGAAAGTGCGGAGAAAGTGAGAGAACAACAGATGATTAAGGAAAATGACCAGTAGTCGAAAGGGAAAATGGTACGTTCACAAAGAAAACGTGTATTTTCCCTTTTTCATGTATAATCAACAGGAAATTGGTAGGAAAAGTAGTACTACGATTGTGATGTTCATGTCATCATGATAACAGTGTGGAAATGTAGTTTATTTATTTATTTCAGCGTGTTCCGTCCGACACGGTTCTTTATCACATACATGTTTTTTTTGGAATGTAAAAGGACACGATTGTGCAAGTACTTACCCGATGCTAAAGTATCACCATTGAAGGAAGGCTCCAGTACGCAGATTGCTCCATGAACACCGCTTCCTGTGAACAAGAGCGTCACAAAACAGGTAAAAAATAAAAATAAAATAATACGCATTCTTTATACTTCACGCTTCAATTTTCTCTCGACTCTTTATTTGCTTGTGCCCTTTCTTTTGGAAGAAATCGGACAAACAGGAAATAAAGGCTGATTGTTCTGCTTACTCAACCACAACGCACCATGTATTATTATATGGGTAAGTTGCCTTTGATAAAGACATCTATGTATAAGGTTGACCTACCTTTTAAGTTTTCTGCATACTCGGTTAAATCTATGGATCTGGCCCATTGGACAAAATGTTGATTCGTCCACACCAATGGGTCAGTTTCACAATGTCTACGCCTTTCCGCCAAGGCCTATATAAAAAAATTCGACAAACGAAAGGGAAATGGGGTTAGAAAGCCGACAGAGAACCACACATTGTTTGTACATGCATTCCGCATACTATATAATTATTTTAACAGGCAATTTATTTTCTCCGGAGAGCCGTTTAACTTTAATAATATGAGTCAGAAGAACGTAAAATATAAAAGGTTTAAATTTTACAACAACTACTTCACTCGAAAAAAAACCGAATAGGAAAAAAAGACAATTTCCTGGGCGTAATGGCACTTACTTGTCTATCGTATCCCACCATCCTAAGTAAATGAACACCGTGTGCGATAGAGGCCATATGGAACTTTCGAGTTACACCTACGGAAGAACAAACAGAAAAACAAACGTGAAACACGGACATGTTTGAAGGGGAATGGGGACGTCAAAGATAAAAATATTTTATCTGTGACGTGAACATCAATCTTTAAAAAGGTTTGTGTATAGACGTTCCTACCTAAGTATTTCTCTAGATCCTTTTTACTTAGATGATCTAGCAGTCGGGCATCCACTAGACATCCCGCGAAATGTTCGGCGTACTGAAATATTTCAAGAAAACATTGACACGGGAAATGCTTACAGCTTTCTCCTCCCCAGCAGAGCCATTGGGATGGAGCAAAGTCAAATCGTGCTATTTACCATTTTAGAAAATACTTGCTGTTACGTACGTACCTGCGGTAAACCAATTCAAGAGCTCTCAGCTTATCCGCATAACTGTCCTGTTCCGCGAGAGGTGATTGGGAAACGGAACTTTGAGGAGACCAACTTGTTCTCTGACCAGCAGTAGGAACACCACTATTGGGTACCCCAGAACTGGCTGCACCTACATCACATGCCCCGTTAATAACATAAAAATTTGCAACAAAAAAATGTTTACGCGCCTACATATTTTTTTTGTATGAGAACCACGTAAACTTGATTTTTCGTCTGAGAATACTGTTTTCTTTTATTTCATTCTATTTTCGTTGACTTACCATTATATAAAGATGGATCCAACGTTCTACGATGTTTGTTACGTGCAAAAACTCGCGATATACTACCCCATGCCCCTTTAGCACCAGTAGAAGCACGACCTGTCAAGTCGTTTCGCCTACTATTCTTCCTTCTCACTTCGGCTGCTTCCACGGCAAGAAGCTGCTCGGCGGATCTGCTTGTATTGATCACAAAAGCAACAAAGGCCAAATGTAGAATAGAATGGGAAATTCAGTCCGACTGGAAACTATGTTTCGGGCGAACAACCAGACAGGAATGGCACACATTTTGTTTGTTTCACACAATTTTTAATGCCTACATTACATTACATCGCTGCCATTTAGTGTCTCGTACCCCGACAGAGATACACATCATATGCTGAAGAACAAGACACCCTCTTTATGGGCCCTCATGAAGTGTGTGCAGGAGAATGTACACACTACACAAATCAACAAGGGAGAAGTAACAGTGACAAATGTGACACTTTTTGCTTTATAACTTTCACTTGCCATTGCCGTCTCCAGTCTGGAGCTCATGTGTGTCCTGTCTGTTTGGATTACCTACCTCGAAAGTGCGTTCGTTTCCAATGAGCGAGCTAAAGTGGAAAATGACAGTGGTCCAGGGCTGTCCCTTGGCGTGGCAAAGAGTTGCGGTAGAGTCGCTGTAGATATTACTGACATTGAATCCCCATCCCCAGAACCGTCTCCACATAAATCCAAACTGATTGCTGGGTTATGGCGGAAAAGGGAAAAAGGAGAAGAACGAGACCAAGTTAGCTGATTTATTTATGAAGCTATCATTATGTTCAATGAATGCAAACCATTTTGGCAAAACCCACTTTTTAACAATAAAATAAAACACTAAAATACACCCTGAGCTGGTATAATCAATGTCCCAAATCTCATCAAATTATGAGATTTATACACAGTAACAGAGTGGAAGTACGGTCTACTTATTACGAAACGCCAGAAGCTATTTTTTATAAAAATAAATAGCTCCCCCGTAAAACGGTTTTATGCCAAAGTGAACCGTGGGTGTATATACACTGGAAACATTACTGAAAATTAATTTGTTCTTCCCCTTCGTCGTCTCCAGTGTGTCCTTCAACTTTCTCCGTCACTTTTTCCCTACTACTACTCCTACTACTAGGACAGCACAGGGTTTCATGCATGCACACACACACTCTGCTGTTCCTAGGTACGTATATACATACCTTCATTTGCAGAATCCGAGAGATTCCCTGTCGTTGGCAGCCCACCAGCAGAATCTCTGTCGGAGCTGAGTCTCACTCCAGAGTCGGCAGAACTTCCTCGGTCTCCACCAACAGTGGCGTATGTTGCAGTAAGATTAGAAACGAGAGAGTAGTGAGAAGCAGCATTAGTGCTGGTTGAGCGATCCGTTTCCGAATATATGCCGTACTGGGCAAGCTGTCTCTTTGACTATGGAAGGCATAATGTACAAAAAAAGGAATAAAAGAAATGGGAAAGGGTTATTTTTGTGTACCTTATATTTATATATTTATTTATGTACCCGTAGGCTACTTGCACAGACAGCGCAAAAATTCACTGCCGTACTACAAGAACAACGCTCAACGCGCATATTATGCTATTTTATTATTATTTATTAAAAAATAAGTTTGTCCTCTTGTGTCAGTTCTGGGCAAGACAGAAGTGCCTCTCTCTCTCTCTCTCTCTCTCTCTCTCTCTTTCTACGGCTAATAAAAAAGAATCAGCAAAAATAGCTACTAACAGAGAAGTAATAACAGTAATGGAACAGGGAAGCTATTCATGTGAGAGAGAGAGAGGGAGAAAGTAGAAAACAAAATATGTTTCGTTCTGTTCCCGTTTTCTGCCTTGATTGTTCGAACGAATGAGTGAAAGCATAAGGGAAAGCTTTCTTCCCGCAAAAAAGTTGACGGTAACAAAAATCTGGCAACGAAACCGACTAGTGACTCGTTTTGTCTCTTTTTTGTAACTTTAATTCTTCTGGAATTTTCTATTTTGGAAGTTTGTCTTGATATTAAATTTCCTTAAAATAATTTAATGTTTCAATAAACGTTTATCTACTAAAGCAATATTGTCTTCCTCAGGGGCACACATCAAAATGAATTTTTAAAACGGGAGATCCTAAACTGCTCCTTTAATATGTCTTGTATTGTGTTTATTTTAATAATAAACTCTTTACCTCATGTAGTTCCTGTTGCAGTTGTTGTATTTGCGCTTCTCTCATGTTCAATTGTGTGGCCAACGCTAGTCCTCTTTCGGCCTCGTCTCGAGCATGTCGCAAAATACTCCATCGCTCCCGTTCCGCTTCATCTCGTTCAATGGCGAGGCGCTGAAGGGAGGATTCGCTTTCCCGCATACGCTATGTTTAGGGAGAATTTGAAAATACAGCAAATGGTCAGCAATTCTTATAGTTTATCCAACTTTATTCATGTTTCCTAAATTCAACCTTGTTATAACTTACGGCGCGGCGTACCGGCCAAATTATCTAATAAAGCTTTCACCTTTCATACTTCATTAAAACTATTTACAACGTTGAGTATTACCAATAAATGCATAAATACGCTGTTGATTGTTGGCAAACCCAATATAATTCAAAATTATATTTTCGCATGACAGTAAACCCCACCCAGCTGTTGTCCAGTCCCCTCCCCAGATCACAAAAAGGAAACTGTGCCAAAATGTTGACACAATTTTCTCTTCTTCATGCTGCATTTCCCCATTAGTGTGCTATGTTAACAAATTTATCCCTCTGGGCACTACTAGTTGATAGTGCTTTCATGCTTGGGACGATCATTTTCTTTTATTGTCGCGACATCATATTTCTGGTTCCTGATCAAAGGGACTAGTAGTCAAAAGTCTCCCTATAATCTACCCCTATATTTTCCTTCTTTTTTGCCCTTCGTTAAACATCCTTTTCCCTCAACTTTTTTTTGCCGTATGCACATTTTTTTTACTGCTGGTGTTGTTGTAATAATGTTCTATATATATGCTATTCTACCCTCTGTAGAAACTTTTTCCAAGTCCCTTGTAAAAGCTAGCGTAAAAAAGGTTGTTGCAACAACTCTCTTTTGGCTGCTCCCACTATGACAATATGATTCCTTTTTATGATGCTATCCTCTTTTTCTATCACCGATTAAAGGGAAACTTTTTTGTACTCTGTACACCGACTGTGAAGTATTGTCGCTTCAAGTACTAGCGCAAAAGTGAGAAAAAGAAGAGAGAGTCAATTTTCTGGTTCACTTAATCTTTTATCCTCTTCCTCTCGCTCTTCATTTTCTTTCTCACTTGGCCGAGCTAATGTGGTGGTGCTGCTGCAGTGGAAGCGGGGTAGTGCCTGTGGTGTCTCGCGGTACAGCAGTAATAGGTATCACCACTACACGCTAACTTGAAAACTACAAACACGCTATTATGCTTTCTATTCTGTCGTCTTACCTGTTCATAGTTTCGAATGAAATCTCGTAATTCCTTTTCCTTGTCTTCTAACGTGGCGTATAACTGTTTCATTTGACTTAACAACTCAAATTTCTCCGCTTTCAGTCGTTTTCGGTCTCCTTTCAAGGCTATAAAAATAATAGGAAAAGAAGAAACACGGTGATAAATACCACAAAGTATATTAAATGCAATGCCGGGTTGCATCATCCGGAAAGCACTTTCACTTTTTCCTCTTTTTATTGCTTTCCTGCACTTTCATGTATGTAAAGGTCATATATTTTGTCCGGAAAAGGTCAAAAGCTACGTCTCCAATAATAGACGTGGTAAAAATGAGTTTTTATCTAAAAAAGAATAAATGTGTGTATAGATAGGGGCTTCTTTGATATCGCGACAGCACTCACCAGAAAGCGCTTCTTTGGCATGCTGAAGTTCAGTGAGAATATCCTGAGATTTCCCATCAGGATCCTGACTATCCCTCACTTTACGCAACTCTTTGATCGTTCTCTTCAGAGAGCGGTTGTGGACCAGCATTTTCTCGTACTCTTGTCTCAACTCTGCCAGCGATAAACTGCCAAGATCTAGCGAGTCAGCGGAAGACGAATCGTCTGAATCTTAAAATTATATAGGGAGACACAGAAAAAACAAACAATGACGACATGAGAAATTGATAGAAATGATAGGGATCAGCGGTATGCCTACACAATGGAGTGTAGGTATGAAACCTGTGTTTGGATAGCCTTGGCATGTGCTATCGACGGAATGATAAATGACAGCAGTTCCATCAAACGCGAGAAAAACAGAAAATAATACTTTTCTTCTTGATTCATTTCCAAGAAGATAGTCGAGGCGGTGGCAGAAAGAAAACATGTCGTAGGAGGGGGTGCAAATGGGGGAAAAGAATGTACGGGAAATGTTCATTCGACAGAGAGCTACTCAAGCGTTCACAAAAATTCCTTTTTTTTCAAAATGTTTGCAGAGCAAGTCACTGCATATTCAGGGAAATGAGTAAATACAAAAGTTCAAAAATTGGACAAAAGATGTTACGGTTTGTATGGACTCCCCCAATTCCTGATAATGGCTCTTTCCGATTGGTAAAAGGATCGACTTAAGAAAAAAGGATCAAGTACTAGACAAGCTAACACAAAAGCACAAAAAAGGATTGAAGATTCCCCGGGAAATGGATATCGCACAATCTGTTACGGAAACTGCTCGAGGTGAAGGTCACTTCACTTTCCCGTTGTGCGACGGCCGACTGCACAATTCGTAGACAAAAAAAGTTTTACAAAAGTAGACATTCCGAAAAAAGGGAAATTCTTACAAAACCGCAGATTCCTCCGGGTTCGTCAAAACTTTCCCATTCACATTAACCGCAATGATTTTCTCTCTTTTTCAAAACAACATCCATAAAAAAATATCTCCGGCTGAATGGAAACGGGGGAAGAATCCCCTAAGGAGAGTAAAGCATAAAGAAAGATTTTCTCTCTTACCATGGCCATTATTTGATATGACTCCATTGAGCTGCCCTGAAGCATTACGATCCTGATCACTACTCGACGTGATCATACCGTTTGTAGTGGGGTTTGAATTCGTGGTAGTTGTAGTAGAATTGGAGGTGGCAGAAACACCACCGGTACTTTTGGAAGCGTTAGTACTACTGGTCCCGTTGTTTGCTCCGGGTGTTGCCCCACCAGCAGCGTTGATTACAGTGGCGGCGGATTTCTGATTATGGTTATTGGGTCCAGTTTGGTTATTTTTTGTTGAAGAAGACGACGTCAATTGTGAAGATCCCGCTGTTCCCGCTCCACTGGTTGCCGCAGCAGAAGCAACGCCTCCGCCTGCCGTGGTAGCTGAAGAGCTCAGCTGGGATATCCGTTTGTTAGTGTCGGACAGTTCTGCACGAATGAGAGCCATTTGTCGATGTGCTGATTGCAAATCCCCATCCAACTTTCCTGCTAATGCTTTATTTTCCTCTACCATTTTTCGGAATTTACCCTATACGCAAGACACACACAGAGAGAAAGAGAGAGAACAAAGGTAGATAAAATCAGACCAAAAAGTTTCTTTTTAACCATCTTATCCACTTATAGTATGTATGTTTTTCCATTAAATTTCTTCACACATTCCCATGGAGTACGCAATACAAGAAGGGAATTGTATAGCAGGCAGAGGCGACATCAACAACAATATGTTCGTTTGCAATAATTGAATGGGCAATGACCAGAAACTGTTATGGCTGGGCTACTACATCTACACCTCCCGCTACTACTACTTTTATGCGTTTGCTTCCCTTTCTGATAGTACTCCTACTCTCTTTGTACAACTTGTCATGTCATCATCAAAGTCAGAGAGATACAAACTTGTACAAAGCTTAGCGAACTTCACAAGTCCGCCCACACATGTCACTTTTGTAGAACGCTTTAGGATCCCAGAGAGTGTCCCCTACTTTGGTTCAAACATCATATAATACACTCATTCCTACACATTCGGGGCCGGGATCAGATTTATACTGTCATTCACTATTTATGACGACGGCCATAATCACGTCACTGAAAAAAGCGTTGTTCAGAAATAAATTGGACACTTGAGAAAGTCTGAGGGAAAAAGGAACTAAAGTTGCCACAGATGTGACAACGAGTCAAAGTAAAACGTCACGTCTACCGTGCCTTTCTCTGGGATTCGTTTCATGTGTGTTGGTGTTGGTAGATGGTATAGCTTGCATGACCACCACACGAGACTTGGTAAAGGGAGAAAATCAATCATACTTATTTCTAGCTTACTGGAATCACTTAATGTGTCATACTACGTACGTGGCAGCTGAAGTAGCAGGAGTAGTAAGCCATAAACCCCAACACGTGCTCCTACTTGGGCACTCAGTAATTTTTTCCTTCTTACAAAATTACCCGCCTTTCATTACAGTTTACCCTACCGTATGATTGTGACTGTCACGCAGGATGATAATTGCAGTTTGCAAATTTATAATTCATGCTAATCCTACCATAGAGTGTATGAGTAACGACCTGGGTGATAATTACCGTCAGGCTTTTCCGCTTTGTTTTTTTTCTCTCTCTCCGGTTATGAGTATTTTGTTGCATTTCGTTTTCAAGAGGGGCTTTGCGTGCACTGCAGCAATTTTCTCCGTCGCGGAGCTGCTAAAGTGCATTATTACATTATCGAAATTGAAAAAAAATGTGCGTGTGTGCGTGCGTACGTGTTTTTTCTGTATTAGTGATAATAATGCTTTTAAAAAGGTAATTGGCAGGTGTGTGCGCTACGTTGCATAATAATAATAGCATATCTGAGTAACGCGCCCTTTGTCCTCCTGTGCGTACGGCTAGTATGGCTATTTTTGTAAAAACAAATGCGTTCTTGTTACATTATTTGTATTTTAGTTCCGTGCTGTTACACAGTATACTTACTTGTGCGTCAAGAAGCAGGTTACGCATAAGACCTAACGTTGCCTTGATTGCTTCATTATGTCGGGCTTCACCATTCTTGCCGTCGAGTCCAAGATGATAAGCCTGTTGATCTGATTTGTTGCTGTAAGGGTAATTATTTGAAAAGCTGGTGCCACTGTACCGGAATCTCTGTTGCTGATTATTTTCGTTCTGGGCGTTTTGTGAGAACTCCGTGCAAGGTGCGGGCGATGATGAGGGGGGTGGACAGAGAAAAGCGAGAATTTGCTCGTTGACAGAGTCCAAAGATAAGATTGCTGTGGGGAAAATAGAAAAAAAAGTTCAAAACTTTTAGAGTACTCGTTGAAAGTTCCCTATCGCTATCTGTTTTACATCTGTCTGGAGTCTAGACACGGTGGCTCCCTTTAGAGTGGAGCCATTATTATGCATATATAACTGGCTTATTGTACAAAAAATATTCGTTTACTGTGCGGAAGAGCTGGTGCATTTAATTAAATATTTCACATAGAAAGACCCTACTGGAAAAAAGAGGCTCCTATTATTTTCAGTTATCAAAAGAGAAAATCCTATTAAGTACATTGAATTAGCAGCGTCGACGTGATACTCACAACTCATAGGACATTTCGTGCATGTGTATAGGTATTATGCAAGTTTACTGGACGAAATATGCATTCTCTAGCACACTCAAGGAGAAAGGATGAATCTATTCTCGCTATTAACACAAACTGTGAACGTGTGCCATTAATTCTCTAATTTTTTATGCGAGAAGTTTGTAGGAGACCCGAATATACAACAGAATTGCTTTATTACGCATATTCATCATTTCCCCGTAATTAACTTTTATCAAGATAAAGAATGCGCTGAAAAATGGATGTAGGTGGATATACTTTCCTCTCTGTGGAGGTCTAATGGTGGGATGGTGATAATGAACGGCGCTGTATAGGTATGCGCGTACACTGGGTTCATTATATTATACATATTTATATTAAATGTCTACATACTAGCATAAAATTGTCATTTTGGCTGGGAATATACGGTTTCTGTCTGCCCGTGAGGAGACAGGGAAATTTTTCTCTCGTGCTTACTACATAACCACCAGTAACGCATAAACAACTGGCTGGGCGGTGACAACCGAAAATGTGCAGGATCTTTTAATTGCGAAGATGCGCTGTGGAAGGATTGTGACTAAGCGCTCTAGTGAAGATATTATTCGATACGTACAATAGCTAGAGACTGCTTTATATTCTTTATACCAAAATATTATAATGTTCTCTTCATGACATCTCCAACCTCCATGCAAGCGAGCGACATACAATAACAACAAAATTTCACTTCCACACTGAAAGTGCGTAATTGCAATTTATATTTCCTCTTTGGTTTCAATTATTGATTTCACAAAATATTCGTTTGATAAATGCACGCTCCCTGTTCAGAGCATCGTGGCCATCAAAGTATTTTTTTTCCTTCAGAAAAAACAGCTCCCCCAGCGCAGCGCAGAACAAGCCAACCAACCAGCAAAAAAGCAATAACTAATTTACACTGCATAAAGCAAACAAACAGCAAATCTTTACCCAACCGAGCGTGGACGCATACCAGCAAAAGTCATTCACTTGATTCATTCAACTCGAACCTGAACAGACACCAACGAGAGAAAATGGTAATGATAATATTGTTATAAAAGCGTTACTAAACTTATTGCATCATTGGCCAAGCCATAAGACAAACTGGCGGCGACATAGTACATAACTATCATGCCGTTGTCATCATCATCATCGTCATCCTCATCATCGTCACCACCAAGAACATCCTCGCGACCCAGCGCTAACGAAACCAACTAACTTTTTCTAGCTTGCATTTCCTCCCGATGAATTTACTACGTATTTCCATGATGTAGTTTTTGTTCCTTGTTGGCTGTGTGCAAGCCCTCCTCCTCCTAAGCACAGCGTATAGATATATACCTCTGTAGTAGATTGTTATTTTTCTTGGGTTCGCAAAGGATATCCTCATTATTTAAAGCTATTACGGGTTATTAGTTGATTACCAGTGCGACACACACCAGCAGCCCCATATAGTTTAAAGAAGAACAGACGAGGCTGGGCCGCAGCAAGTAAAGCAACGCGGCGTAATAATAATATATTATTGTCCCGCGTTCTCTCTTCAAAAAATTGCCTGTGTGAGTGTTAAGTGTGCGCGCGTGCAGACCTCGCATACATACACACACAGAGACTCGCGCACAATAGTACATAAATTTTTTCTTTTGCGCCACAGTCTATCATTACATCGCCATTATTATCATCCTCAGTGTTTGAGGAAGAATGAATGGTGAAACGTCTAGTGAATGTAGATGGCTATCGCAGCGAAGCTAACTATTAAAACTACACAAAACGTTAAGTGAAAAGATAGGAACGGGAAGGTGGAATACATTATATTTTTTCCACACAAACATTTTTTTTCCTTTGCTTTTGTTGCTGCTTCGGTTGCACTAACAAACACAAAGCTCTCTCTACCTCTACCAAAGCCAATAATATTGTAGACAAAAAATCCTTTTGGAAAATTATGCTCTTTTGTTGGCACAAACTTGGCATTGGTGCTGAGCAAAATATTTAGTCGGCTGCGCCTTGCATTTTGGTGACGGTCGTGGTTGTAAGCGCAAGTTTACTCTCATTATTACACAGCGATCGCCAGAATTGAGCTAGATGCTTAGCCAGCATAATAACAGGCGTATAATCAGTAATTGACTTTTTCGGACAAAAATATGTACTGCAAATAGATAAATATGATTCAGCGATGTTACTCAAGATATCTTATAATTATAAAATGGCGTATCTCATACACATGATAGGATGCTAATATGGGATGGCTTTAGAAAGAGAATTGAATCGATGGTATCAAAAAGCCATCGAGCCATGTCCCTATATAGATTCCTAGTAGCTTAGTACTTATTTTCTTTTCACAAGGAAATAGCGGATCATGGGAGCTAGAAAAGTGTATCTGTGTAGGTATGTATTTTGTTTGGTTATATATGTGTTTATTGCTGGCAATCCGCCCACACTATAAATTATTACATAACATGAATCCATTAAATGGGTATTAGCAGTGGCGGAAATGTATTTTATATTGCAACACAAAAATATTATTATCTGCCGCAGCAGCAGCAGTTCCCCTATAAGTAACAACCTACAAACCATTATGGTCTCGCCTCTGTCTTTTTTTATTTCGTTTCTTACTCGCCGTTTTATCGTTCGTCGACGCTACCATCATCATCGCGATAGGCCAGGCAAGAGGGATAAAGCTGATCTTGGAATTCAACGAAAAATATTTTTCTGGTGGGGTTCACTGTATCATCCGCAATGCTCTACCTACTTATTGCTGGTATCAACTCTGCCAGCGTGCACCACACTATGAAGGAAATGAATTTAGTGTAATCCTGTCGAGAAGAGGAAGGGGGAAAAGGGAAAGTGTTTGGGTTAAAAAAATGTTATGCACACACACACACACACGATTTCGAGAACTCTTATGGCACGATGTCTTGTGACCTTTGCCTCTGATGAACCTTTGCAACAGGAAGAGACGCGTGTTACACTCAACACTTTCTGGCGGCTTATCTCCATTTTTTCTTGGGCCTGCTTGGCAATAAGTTTATGATTCGTGATTTATCACAAATCACACGGCAACTGCATCGCAGGAGGAGTAGCAGTGGAAAAGAAGGATGTTTCAATGTTTGACTTCGATATTACTTTAAAATGCTCTTTGGCTCTGCCGTAAAATGGAAGCAGAAGACTAAAAGTGCACATTGATTTTTTTATATTCTCACTTTATTACAATACCACCGTCTTATCTGTTTAGTTCACCCTCCCTCATCCCTTTCTTTATAACATCATTGCCGCAACTGGCGATATTAAAGCGGCTTACAGAATTTACTGTAGCTATCGTTTTCGTCATCGGTGTCAACTTTGTTTGCACATAGTGTAAAATCGCGATAAAAAGGAGTTGTAAAACTGGTCGCCTACTGCATATCAATTCTTTCTAACTCTTCCAGTATTGCATACGCCAACAGTCAACAGCACGAAAGGAAAGCGGAAAAAAGTGATGAATGTATGTGGATGAGACGACGGTAGGGCGCTGGCATTGATTGGAGAATAAGAGAAAAAAATGAATTTTGGAGATTTATTTGAAAGAAATATTTTGGAATTTATGTGGAAAGTTACGCAATCCTCGTGGTAAGCGAAATGTCACGTTTAGTAAACAACGTTTTTTTTGGGTCTGGAAAAGAAAACTTTCAAACTTAAGCGCCGACAAATTAGTATATAATATAGATTTCCCACACAGTACATATAGTTAATTTGAGCAGTTCTGTTGCAATAGTATAAGAAATACGAATAAACTGTGTTTACATCAGTTAATGTGTTGCGTAATAGAAATCATGTTAATTATTTGGTTCAATTTATTAAAGTCACGGAGCAGTTTTGTTCGTTCACATTTCCGTAGCCACAAAGAGAATGGGACAGATGCAGGGTTTACTCCGCAATTTCTTGATGAGTCATCCCGCCATTTTACAAAGATCCGTTTCTCTAAAACTTCTTTCATCTTTCTTATCATCATCCAACCTTAACACCTTTTCTGCAACAGGAACACATATTGTTATACAACTAGTAATATCCAAAGAGAGATCCGAAACAAACATCCGTTTCCCTTTTCACCCTGATTCAAAATGAACACGTGAGGAATTTATATATGCGGGAGTGTAGAGAGATCTAGTAAAATGGAGTACTAGACAAAGCACTTATGTTTTCGTTTATTCCTTTCCTTCGCTCAAAGCCTTTCAATATTATTCTTCTCGCGCATCCTGTGTGTCTACTACTACTGCGCCCCGGATCTGTATCTAATATGTGTCCGTGTGCTCTATTTACCTTTGTTTTTCATCCCTGAGCTGATTTTTCCGGCTTTATTACTCTCATCAAAAAACTCATTCCACTTCACTTATTACTCAACTTTGCACTTAAAAAACAAACAATTAAAGTGCTCACAGTGAAAAGTGTTACAAAACGTTAAACAAACTGTTGGACAGATTCGCGTCGTGATGAATCGTCGTTTCGGCTCAAGTCAAAACACCTTGAAAACAGTTGACTGTTTTGGCACTCTCTTCTCTTTTGGCGGAACAGTGGAACGGAGAAAATGGATACATCGTCGTCATCATATCTTGATGATAATGATCACCAGCGCCAGTTGGTATTTTGGTATTATTTTCTGCACCTTTTTTCCCACTGACGGTGAGAGGTCTACTAGGTAAACGTTAAAACATTAAAATCCTCCTAGTATTTTTTGCTGTTTTCCTACTCTGGTTACCTCCAAAATTGATATTTTTGCATGTTTTTTTGGGCCAGAAATAATTCAACGGCTTTCAATTTCATCTTGGCGTCATTTCCTTTCCCCTTTTACAGCCCATCGTCCTCTCATTTTCAAAGGGAAAAGCACACTCAAGAGAAAATTGTAAATTGCCAAAACAGCCCATTCGAAACTGTTTACTTAACAAAATAAAATTTGTCTAATTGGCTCTTTCACATCCTTGAAAAACTGTCATAAAAACAGCAGCAGGCTTCATGCGGACCAACAAAGAGGAAAATTGGCGACTCTGGCGAGTCGTTCTCAGTAGGCACATCATTTAAGCCATTCAGTTTCACTTTAATTGCCGTAACACGATCAAATGTTCAAGACCGTTTCTATTTCTGCCCTCACTACCTAGATGTGTCTTCCAAAAACGGTGTGTTCTGTCCTGCCCTGTCTGTGTATCAGCGTCAATGTAAACAATGTTAAGCTTCTTATATATTTTCAGACAAATCCCTGAACAACTTTGCTGACATTTTCACTACATTACTTTCTATATGACCCCCTATCACAAAATTCCTTCACATTTTTTATTCACTAACCCAAAAAGATCCCAGAGCAGTAGTCAGTAGCAGTAGTAGTCACTCCAATCCTAAACGTATACACCAACAATACTCTCACTTTGTCATTTCCCATTTTCATTACACAGCAGCAGTCCTTCGCTCGCATCATTTTCTTTGTGATAGTACCATTGGCCTGCTTGTGTCATTCACTCTCCTCGGGTTTGTTGGAACTCCACAAAAAAAAATAGCGGAACGCCGATAAATGTATATTTCAAACTTGGTTTTCTGTTTCTCTTTTCTCCTTATTTACAACTGAATAGTCAGCTGTCTCTAAGAACAAAGTTAACTTCTTTTTTTTGCAGAAAAGCAGACTTATTGTTTATTCAATAGACTACACAGTAGCTACCCGTCTTCTTTTCTCAGCCCCGTTTCAGTGACTTTCCCTTCCTTCATCTTCTTCCTAACTGTTTCTCATCCTTCTTCTCCATTTCATTTTTTTT
>JAHZNE010002833.1:0-12586 GCA_027744055.1 Callyntrura sp. NNG-2020 | reverse complement strand
AAAAAACAAAAATGAGATCAAACTTTTCCAATGTACAATAAATGAGTCCTTTAGCTGGCATTATGAAACCAGCCACGTTACGAACTGACGTTGACGTCGGTGCGCTGCGGCCGACCCAAATACAATGGAGTACTTTCCCTTTTCTCCAAATGTGTTGTTTGTTAAGAGCATAGAAAGTAAATCCAACGTACGTACATGGTACATCTGTTCCTGGGAGTATTACCCCTGCTTAATTTGAGTGATGTGGCAGTGGTAATATGAAAGAGCGCACACACATGAAAGCAGATTTTGCGGAAGTGGAGTAAAGTACTGTATAAGCTACAACGTACAATGTCTGTGTTTTAGGAAAGAATGCATCTATGGTGTTTCTTCTTATTAGTGATTTCTAATCGGACAGGAATTGTAGTGGCCGGTGTAGGACTCTTGAAGGCTGCTTAAGAGTTGTAACAATTTCCTTTTTTGCTGATGACCATCAACGAATGGAGTTGTGGGAGGAGTAGGAGGAGGGAAAATGAAGAGGGAAACGAAATGACAACAACAAAAGGGACAAACAACAATTGTCGCTGGCATTAGAGTAAACAAGAGCCACGGCCGTGGACTGTACCACGAGCAACACATAAGCTGCACCAGACCAAGAGACGCAAACTTAACCTTGTCGGGCCGCCAATAAAGCCAGTGCTACAGACAGGAAAAGAAAGGAAAGGAGGAGGAGAGGGAAACCGATTACATCACAAGATGAATGATCCTGTCTCATAAATAGCTGTCGAACAAAACAAAAAATAGGTAGGGAGTGTAATAATAAGGGGAAAACAATAGCGTTATACTGGGAGGATGAATGAAAGAATAAAAAGGGAAAAATAAGGGAAATGTTGTGAGCCGAGCAGAGTGTAGCTTGAACAAAGATGCAGGGTGCCATTCTGTTGGAGTTTGATCCTTTTGAGTTAGCATTTCCCAAATGTCCCCACAGAGTAAAAATCTGTATTGAGGGTGCGGGTGTAGTAACATTGTGGTACTTTTAGAAGGGGAATGCAACTGCATTGTGGAAAAAAGCAGGAGGAAAAAAATTTGTTGCAGATTTATTTTTCTACTTGAGTGCACAATATGAAAGCGTGCAATGGGGTAAAATTACATGGCATACTATTCAGTATACAATTTTTTGAGATACGCAAGCACCCACAAAGATGACTGAGTGGGTGCTGCTAAAATGTACGACATGTAAATCAAAAATTGAATGAGAAGAGTCACATCGGTACTGTCTGGGCTTCGAGCCAATTTTATCCTTTGGTACAATACAGCTTTAGAAACTTCCGAAAACCCAGCACTTTTTATGTCGACTTCGCCTATGATTTTATAAAGTTGTATGAAATAAGAAAGAAAACTTGGAGATGCATATATTTTCGAAAAATGAAATGCGTGACGGAAAATGCTTCTAACAGCTATTACTTATTAACTTATTGCCGTTTCTTTTCCATGCTTTGCTTCTTATTCTCTTCTATGCGAGAAGTTGACAGTAACGAAAAAATATAACTCGGAATGCGGAGTTTTCCATAATCAGGAAATGCCAAAAAAATGAGTGAAAATGGTTTAGTAACTTGCAGGAAAAACTGTTTCACGGAGCGACAAACCCACCGAAGATGTAATAAATGGGCTTAAATGCATTATGAATTTTAAATATGTTTTTAAGTGGAGGTAAGTACATTATATCTTTGCTCCTGGTTTCTGCAGATATGATTTACATCAACATATTATTATCATTACTTTTAAATATTAAATTATTTTTCTCCTCACTGCACATTGTTTTGCATCAGGCATCTCATTTATGACTTATTGCACCAAAAGCAAAAAAAATACTTAAATAAAAGTTCTAAGTTTATATATACATATAAATTTACACACGACCGCGCCATAACAGGATTTCCTTATGTATGATGGTATCATAATGAAATATTTTAGTAAATCTGACTCTTAACTACACTGACTGTACAACATCATGGCAACTTTTTATGCCTAACTCATCCTCTAGCAGGTGTGCTTCGTTGTATCGCGTATCAACAGAAGGATCACTGGCTACAACACAGTAGTGGAGATAGAAGATACATGTGTACTCAAACATGCACTGATAAAATTGATGTTATAAAAATTGCTTTTTGACTTGTGGAGGTGGACCGAACATGATTCTCATTTTATACACTTTCTCATTTGTCTTCTCGTGACATTAAACATAGTACTTCTCTTTTCACGTCAGCCCAAGCTTTTCTCTTGAATAAGTCAACTACTACAAAAGTAAGGCGAAAAGAAAAGTACATAGCAGGCTGGAGGAATAAGAGAAGTACTCAACTGGACACAAAAGAGCACTACACTGGTATTCTGTGAAGAAAGTAATCCATCATTTCTATTGCTGGAATCTTGACATCAGCTGCCTTACTATCAATCTTGGGTTGTACATCGACACGCTAGGGTCTCTACATACAGCAAGCAGGAGTCCACCCATTGATTTTTAGCGGAGAAGAATATTTTCTCTGGCAAGAGAAAAAAGAGGGGCAACTGTTTGGTTAATATAGTGTAACTGATATCTGGAGATACCGTTGCAAATCCAAACAAACGTACATGCTATGAGATTACTCCGTCGTGATGACCTCAAATGAAGACGTCATTATGAAGGAAAATAGAAAGGGAAGAGCGAGTTAATGTTGCAAGTGATAAGCCCATTTTTATCTGTCTGGTCTGCACTTGCACTTTGTGCACAGCTACAGTGCACTTTTCTAGCCCACTGATAATGACTCCTTCAAACATACATCTGCTTAAATGCATAGAGCAAACATTGCATCGATATGTCTGTATTTGCATTTTCCGTAGACTACCCACGCGAGGAGTTGAACAGTAATTGGGAAATGCTACAGTGACAAAAAAATCATTACGGGTCTTTAAAACCAGAAATGTTCTCATGTCATCCACTCTATTGATAGGTTTGTACTTCCGTTGTTAACACAGTGTGTGTGGGGATGGAAAAAACGAAAGTGTAAAAAGGGAAAAATGGTATAGCGTAACTGTAACCTAATGCGTTTCCCTCTTGGTAAACGACAAAGTAAGTCATTATTACTTTTGCATTTCTCTGCTTCATCTGTATGCACACATGTCTTCCATTTCTTGGTTTTTTCGTTATCAGTGTAATTCTGTTGTGTACGCAGTCTCTATTTTGTATTCATTTTGGTGGAGTAATAGTATCCCCAGAAAAGAGAAGAGTCAGCTAGAAACAAAATTGAGATACGACTGTATTTTTTGGTGTAAAACGCAACTTGCGTTATAACATATCTACTCGAGAAAAAATTGAATGGGTGTTCGGGGTGGTGTCAAATGAGTTTTGTTGGCGCCTGCTTGTCGCCTCTTTGCATTAACTTAACTTGTTGACTTTGTCCTTATTTTGGTCTTTCTCTCCATGTTTCTGTGTTATTATCCCTCTTTCCCGTTTACTTGTCACACGCACACAATAATGTGTACAACACAGCTCCACTGTCAACAAAGCGTAAAGACAGCGCGAGAGAGTAATAATAATGTCCAAATACATACTATTACAAGAGCGCACGCAGTTTACTCATTGCTCACATGTCGAAGTTGTGTAACCAGTGATCAAGTTTGGAGAAAAAAGAGAGAATTGTGGTGATGTTGGTGGTGGCACAGAAGTTTATGGTTTTTCTCATCTGCTCGTTATTCTGCGGAATGGAACGTAAAACCGGAGAGATTATGGATGATCGTTATGTCCAAATATGTTCGGGCTCTTGTCATACATCTATTTTCTCACACGTTTTCTTGTTTTCTTAAACAAAAATATTTTTCGACATGGCATGGATTTTTGAGTAGGCATATATACAGCATATACCATCAAGTTTTCGCGGGTGTGAACACCAAAGCTATTTTACAAAACGACTGACGGGTGTAAAGGCATTAACACTTTTGTGTGAAAATGGGCACATGAAATAAGTCAATGCAGAGAGACGTACACACGTTATTGCTTCAACAAGCACAATAACAAAGCAGCCTTATTATTTGTTGCCTGTTGTTATTATTTCCAACAGCGAGTTGATTATTTCTGGTATTCATTAAGAAACAGGCATGATGTTTTGACTTCCTCAAAGTTTCCTAATAACGTTCACACTCATGTACACACATATACACACACGAGTCATTTCTCGGAAGTGTACATGGTACACACACGCATATCATAAAGATAAGTAATAGAGGAAAAGGAATAGGATATGTTATTTTCTTTTTTCTTCTTCAAAAACTGCAGCCCCTTCTGCTATTTTGTGCACGGAGGAAAAAAGGATGAATGATTATTGCATCCAGCAGCATCAATAGTAAAACTCAGCGGGATAGTCTCCCGCAGATTCAAGTCATAATATACGAGCCAAAGTAATGTTTGCTGTATGATCACCACCATGCCCACGACGACGACGACGATGATGATGAGGCTGGTTGAGGAAGGAAAAAGAAAAGTGAGAGGGGTAAGCACCAACGTAGCCAAACACACACCACACATATACAACCGAAAGTCGTCTGGAAAAGTGTACACGCGTATATTTGGGAAAATGTCTTTCCAGTTGTTTGTATACTCCAGTTTTGAAAAAATGGAAGGAACTGACAAGAGAAAAAAAGAGCACACACCCTGGGAAACATAATAATCAAAACCAAAATCCATCGTTTTCTTCTTCTCTTCTATCTTTCAAAAAGCGCTTTCTTATAAAAAAACCCGAAGAAAACAACGAGACTGCAAGACGGTGCATGGCTGAAACTACTCCTACCCAAATGTCTACACCACAATCAAAGTAGAACTTTTCTCCAAAAATATGTAACGCATAAAGTGCACTAAAAATGAACACATTTTTTTGGGAAAACAACGCAGACCGTTTTCTTTGTACTCTTTCCCTTTGTTGCTTGCGCTGCTGTTACTGGTTTTCCTCAAAACGGCTAACAAAAAAGTCAAAAGGACAGGGTAAACAGACTTTATATATAAGTTAAAAAAATCTGGAAGGGCATAAAACCAGGAAACCGGTAGTTGTCATGCAATGCTATGCATTAGAACAACTGTACTAAACGGAGTATGCATATAGGCGTTAGATAGAAATAGAAAGCAAGTAATTTGGAATTCAGAAGAAAAACTCATCTTATAAACGCTCTTCCTTTTTATAGACGCGAGTTACAAACAAGGAAACTGCTCCTGATGCTCATTTCTTGTGTTTGTGTGTATTTATAGAATGATATAAATATAAAAGTCCGAAGACAAATCTTATATCGTCTATGAATCTTCCATAAAATATTTCATACAGAAGAACGTGCCACGACAAACTGTAGTAAGCAGTTGCCTCTATTAAACGTTGCACTTTCGTGTATGTGGGAGAGAGAGAGTCTGAGTTTTCTCTCATTGCCTTTTCGTTTTCTTTTTTCTCTCTCCCTGCTCTTTTTACAATTCTCTGTGAAGTCAACAACTAGAAATGTCTTGCAAGTAAAACATTTGAACAAGAACAAAACGAGCGAGGCAACTCAAGTAACGGCGGCTTTGGCAGCAACAAGGCTTTACCGTCATGCACCCAAGAAACTGCATGATATTATTACATGCATCCACCAGGCGTTTGTTGAAAACTTTACTCTCTTTCTCTCTTTGGTCTCGTTGCTGTCTGTCTCCTGGAGGAGAAAAAGAGAATTTAGTCTTGGCGAAAGTAAAGAAACTAGAAAAGCTATGGACGTGTGGGAAAGTGCTTTCTCCATTGAACGCACTGCACTGTGAAAAGTTATGGATATGGAAGAAATGGAGAGGAGAGTAATAGAAAAAGTAACTTTTTTCTATCAGGAAGGTCATCACAGACAGACATTGAATATTGTATGCCCATCTATGCATGTGTAGGCACACAAGTGTATGCCAAGAAATTCAGCACGACAGTGGCGTGTCGTCGTTCATGATTCCAAAAATAATAATAATATCTCTACCTCTCTCATGCCTCTTCCCTTTCTCCACGGCAGCTCTCCAAGGAGCATTCGGCAGAGTTTTCTTGGAGGAGTCATATACATTTGTTACGTGTATTTAAAAACTTTTTTCGTAAACAAACAGTTTCCCTCAAAAGTATAAAACTCATTGGAAGAGGAAAGTGTGTACACCTTGTTTACAATCAGGCCTCTAAATGTATCTAAAAGTTTTCATTGTAATGGATTATCAGAAACAGCGCGATATGCACGCAGGGAAACAGGCGGCCCAAAACGAAACAATAATGGCGTAGAGTAGATAGTAATAGTCCATTATTACTACTTGTTTTACCAGTTTTACTGTTTCTATTATTATTCCCTCCCGTCCCCCAAAAAAATGCATTTTACTCCCATATGCATTTTCCCTCTGTTAACGCAACATTCTTATCAAAACTTTTCCTTCTTTTTTCAGAGGGAGTCAGAAAGACTTGGGTACGGTTGGGGCACATTTAGGTACAACGTATTACACTACAAAGCTTTCAAGAGCAAATTTCCGATAGTATGCTGGGAGCAGCAGAAAGTAGTCGTTTATATAGGGTTGATGTTATCAAGTTTGCACAGGACATTGGTAATAGCGCTGTGTGTAATAGAATATATGCATATAAGTCGGTATATTTATTTTTTTATTTCTTTATATGAATTTTCTCTATTACATTCCAAGCAAACTCGTGGTGGATATATGCATGTAGAAGGGGCGCAGTGGTGAGAGAGAACGAGAGAGAAGAATGAAATGAGTACACACCATTATCATGCACTCTTTGACTAACATTATTGTACTTTTTACGAAAAAGCGAGAGAATTTCTCTGCTTGCAGCAAAAGAAGCACCAGTTTCTTCGGGTGCAATATCAACTACAACTGCATGGTATATGCAGACACGTTTTTTTGTAATATCGTGTCATACTCGTATAACACGGCATTACATTTTTGCTTTTTTTTGCTCCTTGGCTTTTTCCTCTTCTTACTTGCCCCCACTTTCTTGTCGACGACTACAACTGCGCCTACTTTTTTCTTTCATCGTGAGTGGTCTCCTTGGAATAGAAGTGAAACTTATCATACACAACGAAGCTATGCATGATGTGATCTGAATATTGTGGAACGGAAGAGGAATGCATGATATACTGGGGTAGTCCTTTCCCTTTTCATCTTCAATGGAATAATGCCTATAGACACAGGAAGCAAAAAGCCGTACTACTTCCAACAGGGGCACGTAGCAATAATAATAATAATAATACGCCACACAGCACGTAGGTAAGATAATATTGTCAGAATGAATGAACGCCAGCATTTTATATTACACTCAACGATGATAGGTATGCGTCTATCCGGTAAATAGAAGGAAAAGATGCATTTCCCAGATGATGGTCTTACTTTTTCGTTTGTAGTAGTACTGAGAGAGTCAAGGGTAAAAAAAGGAGCCAGGGATACGGCGTTCAGGCATGCACACAAAATGCAGACATGCACCGAGAAAAGAACGGGAATAATAACGGAGAGTAAGTGAACTCTTTTTTCCGATTCAAAATACCGTTTCAAGTGCATCAAAAACAAGAGAAATTGAAGCTAGTGATGTCATAAGAATCTAAAGATGTATGAATGCGTGTAAAAAAGCATAATATTTTCCTTTCGTGATACACATCCCACTAAGCTACATGATTTTACGAGTACTCCATCATTTCATCCATCTATCCAATCTGCCACTCTTTTCTCTCGCCCCCTCTCTATTCGACCGTGGCCTTGACTTGGCAGAACAAAAATGTAAGAAAACATTATCTTCACTTTACGCGTTCTTTCTTTCATTCCAAACGTGTACAGCATCTTGTTCTTGTAACAAGAAGATACAAGCTTAGTAGTGGTAGACAGATAGAGAGAGAGAAAAGAGTCAATTTGCGTCTCTTGAGCCGAGTTTATCACAAGAAATACAAAAATGGAACGGAACATTTTTTATGCTGTTTTCCAAGATAAAAAATGCAGAAGACAGATCTCAATCCGCTGCATGAATGCAACTACACAAACTGGAGTTTACTTTGGTAAGCAAGCAGAAGCGTAGCAAAAGGAGCTTTTCTATCAACCGTTTTTCAAGCTTTTTCGGTAATCGTATCATCGTCATCATCATCATCATCATCATCTCATCTTCATACTTTGCGTACCAAAACGGTGTTTTCTGAAACGGCAATGATTCTTCGGTATGCGTATCATCATATCTTTACACGAAATTGCTTGTACTTAATGGACTCCCTCACTCTCTAAAATACTACCAGCAGAGAATGAAACATGAGAGTTTACATAAAGGTATTTCTAGTTGATCAACGAGACGTTGGAGCGTGGGGAATAACAAGAGAAAACTGTACAGCTTTGGTGTGTGTACATTACTCCTTTCCTCTCATATTGTGCTTTTACCGCTACGCAAAGAGAGACTTGATACAAGTATGCGTATGACATATAAAAATGTCTGTATAATACCATCATTGCTTTTTTGTGTAAAAAAAGCTGTAAAATTTGAATGGATTTTGTCTTGTAAATCTTCTCTGGAAGTAGCAAAGCGTTTATCTTTCTCATATATACCTACTTACAGCGTTTGCATTTTGTCGGAAAAATATGTACTGGTAAGTTGGGACGTACGGCAGAAATAATAATAATGTTGCAAGTTGCAACTAAGCCTGGGAGAGAAACAAGTTTAACAGAGTGTTAAGCCATGCATTTGCTTGTCTTGTGACATGACTTGAAGAGATAATGAAAAGATAGATTGGTTGGCTACTATTACCACCACCACTGCACTAGCGGGAAGAGTTTGAGTTAAGTTGACGAACACTTCGTATATAGCATGTATACATGATGTTAGAAGAAACATGGTTTTTTTATACCACCATACCACAAGTTCACCGGTTTTCAGAAAGTAGTAAAGTTTGAGTTGAGTAAAGCGTGGCAGTAAAACTGCTACAACTGCCAGACTAACTACGGTGTATGCACACAGCCTGGTCAAAAGTTTTACGCTGATATTGAGCTTAACTTTAAGGAGCGGCATTAAAGAAAAAGGAAAACAGCAAAAGGACCGTTCAACTTTATTGCTTGCTTGGTGCTGCCGCGTCTTTACCGTACGATTTCCTTCTCTCTCTCGCTCGCTTTTACCATGTGTAAGAGACAAGAATCATCCGCTCATCAAAGTTCGTCCGTTTACCGAATATGGAAAAAAAAGCCTGGAGCTTTTCTCTTCCTTCACACAGAATGGGGATTTCTGAAAGAGGGATGAAGCGACCGGGACTGATGATGCATGACGATGATACTTCCCTTCTTCCTAGATGTTTTTTCTGTATTACAATTTGGTCAGTTTGTGTATATATTTACCTCACGCAGTTGTAACAGGGATATCGCGGTAATCTATCAGAGGATTTTTTTAGATGTTGTGTCCCTCTCCCACACGCGGGGTGTTGTTGCACGCTATAAAGTTAATCGAAAAAGTGCATTTTCGGGATGGAATAGGGAATACACACGTCAGCCACGGTTTTTTTCATTGATTGAACACCTACTTGCACCAACCATCACCTCAAACTCACAGTCCGTCTTTGAACTTGACTGATAGGGCAATCATTATCGTCATCAGGAACAGTTTTACTCCCTCTCGGAAAACGAAAATGGTTACGGGAACATTAAAAGTGGTTGTGCTGGGGAGGCACATTTTAGTGCTTATTACACGGTTCGTTGTTCCCTGCGACGACGAGGACGACGACAACGATGATGATGATGATGATCTGAATCAGGTCTAAAGGAAGAGCACGTTGCTTCCATAGTTTGCGGAAGCTGGTTAGGGTAGCTGTCTAAAAGTAATTCGAAAGAATAGCATGAGTCTATTTAAGCCGTGTCAAGGATGAACTTGTGCCGACACAATGCTGCTGTGAACCACTTTCAGAAAGAATCTGCTTAAACAGAGAAAGTACTGACAGCTTGTTTAATGCAGACATCGTAGTGGCACTACTGCTGCTGATTGCAAACTAACATAACGTGTGTCTAAGACTAACAGCGAGTATCTCTACAACTATTAAGGTGTCCAAACAAAGCAAATACGGGAAGGTTTCCGGGCCACCTTTTGCTAGAAAGAAAGGTTGTTAGAAAATTCAGGATTCAAGATTCTTCTGGAGAAAGGCAAATAATGCTGTCACGCTGTAATGCATAACATGCTTGGACGAAAGTGTCACCTTGCATTATTTACAGGTGCGCTCTACTCCTTTATTCAGATCAATACTCTCGATTTACTTGAGTGAACTTGGATTCTCCTATTATTATTTCACCGCGTCCCCTACGCTGAACTTTTATTAAAGCTGTACGAATAGAAGAATGGGTTTCGAATGTGCGTTTCAGGTATTCAGCTGGAAGCATTATGGAAGATATGAATCCTTTTTTCGTTTGTTGTTCACAGTTGGCACTCCGGGGGACAGTATTATTTGAGTCAATCATAACAGCTTGCAAAATCTGTTTCTTTGCTTGAGAGATTTTTAGAGCTTCTTCTACAAAATTTTTTTTTACAACATACGCCTGCTTGCCTTTATTTTCTTCGATTCGCTGAGCATCGGATATTTTCTCAGTGTCTCACTTGAAAAATTCCCTGGAAGATATTTTTCCAAAAATGGAAACAATTTTTATTGTGCGTTTGAGATGGGGTAAAATTGTACATTTCTATTCCCCCGCTCCTTATTTATACAACGCACACATCCAATTGGAAACTTTCAAACTTGAGCGTTTGCACCAACAACAAATTCGAATCGAATAGGTTCTATGAACGTATTTCATGTTCATGTGGCATCAAACTTCCGACTGGGAAACGCTACAACTTGCAGCATTGCTTCTGGCATTTTTTCTAACGTAAATAATCAAAAAGTTTTCAGGGCGTAGAGGGATCCTGGGAACGGGCGTACGCTGTGTGAAGTATTCCCTGAAATGGTGACTGAACTCAGATTACTTTAGTTCAAGTTCTATCAGCAGTTAGTGTTTAACTCTCTTGTGAGTCACATCTAGATCCACACTTGCCTACCAACCCAACAAAACATTCTAATCGAACTGTAATTTTTGAAGGAATGTGTAGAGGACGTATTCCTCGGTACTTGTAACGAATCCCTTTATTCATATCACATGCGCTATCCCCGTAGCACAAAGGGACGATGACGATGACGACGATGTGAGTAAAGTAGAATTTTTGTGAATTCTAACAATTCGTCTGGAAGAGCTAACACGATTTCTGTCATACACCAGCTACATCCTTACCCCGTATGTATATCCCCATCAGAATTTTGATGGTCTCGCAGCGGTACCATGTATTTTGTTTCTCCATACATTTTCCGGAGCTTTCTCCTTGCTTCGCGTTCGCATCAATGATTTTTGTTTACAGATACCTTGTGGATAATGAGGAAAGGGAAAAATGAGATGAGATGATGTATTCATATTTACGTACATTCTTTCATTCAGATGCACTGTGTACATACACCTTCACTAAAGGATATATGGCTTCAAGTATCGCGTATTACAAACACAACTATGAACCGCTCCATCAAATACGTGAGGCTGTTCAGTGTTCTTCCTGTTTTTCCTGGATGAAGTGCACGTAAACATCAGCCTTTCCCGTTGAATAATATGAACTGATATGTGTTACGTTCCGTAAAGAGAAATCAGACAAGGTTATGATGATACATCCCGATATAACATTTTTTTCCTTGGCAGACTAATTTGATATGTGCGATTTGCTCTCCAAACAAACATCAAGAAACAAAATAAGAAGGCTGATGAGCAGAAACACAAAAATGGAATATTTTCTGAGGAGATACAAAACACACCCATATACATACATATAGTTATTTGTAATAACGTGCAAACAAGATTGAACTCAGCATTCCATTTATTTAGCTTCCCCTTGCGCCAAGGTAAAGTGCATAATAGGGCTTGTACATAATGTATATGCATCTCAAGCTAAAACTAAAATAGGAAAATTGAGCCGAGTTGGAGATAGGGACAAGGGCAATAACAAGAAGAAAGTAAAATGGCAAATGAAAAGGTGGAACGGAGCAAGTAAAAGTTTTCGACTTTCTTCCCCTTTCGGTTTTTTTCCTTCCGACTTAAAAAGAAAGAAGAACAAACGATGACAAATACAACTTGGTTAGTATGCTGTTGTGTACACTTTTTTTCTTCAATCGACAGTGCGGCAGCAGCAATGTAATTCCTTTTCCTTTTACGTATTTCATGTATTTTTGGACGAAGGAAAAAAAGCCGAGCTGTTGTTTTGTTTTTTTACACTACTGCATTGCATTTACCCTGCTTGCTTATTACTTGCTTATTATTATTGTTATTGTGCTGCGTACACCATCATATCATTCATTTGAAGAGGAAAAGGTGAAGGAGGATGAAGAGAGTTCGAATAAAAATATGGAAGAGGGGCGGGCAGAGCCCCGTGAAAATAATATGAATATTTCCGAGATAATTTGGTCTTGTCTTTTTATTATTATTTGCATATATATACCCCCGCACGCACAATAAGACACCAGCTCAAGAAAAGAGAATTTAAGAAGGAAAAAAGGTTGGACGAAGAAACGG
>JAHZNE010002832.1:0-10074 GCA_027744055.1 Callyntrura sp. NNG-2020 | reverse complement strand
CTCATGATTAGTCTGTTGTCATTCGCCGCAATTTATTCCACACTAAATGGATATATATACATGTCATTGCAATATTTATAGCATTGCATGCGCCTTTAAAAAAATGATCGATCTGCCTATATTAAGGCACACTTGGCACCGCCACCTCCTTGTACCGCTCCCACCGCACCGGAAACAAAACATCTATACGGATCATCATCCGACTATAACAGTCCGTGTGTGTGTGTGGTTTGTGGTTTCGATTGTCCTATAAACTCCGCATCACATTGCCTCTCGTGATTTACGTGACCTTAAAATTGTTAATTGAAAATAGTGTGCCTTCGAAAGCTGCCGGCTCGTTCTGTCTTGTCGCAAAATATTATCCTTCACGGTAGATCGACCATGCAATTATTTACTGGCTTCACCTACATATAATTTTATAAATAGTCCCCTGCCACGTTGTGGGGATCTTGCAGGTTGGACTTGCATATTTATTAGAGGAGCGGCATGCCAAAGTCATTTATTGTATAATTAGTCAACACAGTGCAGTCGTCATACTATTACTACTACAACTACTATTACTACTACTATCCTTTTTTTTACCTTCTTGTCTATTTCGATCCGAAAATGTTACAATTAGGCCGTGTAATAAATTGCCATTTTATTTTTGGAAATTGGAACCTTTTTTATAAATAGTCCCCTGCCACGTTGTGTGGATCTTGCAGGTTGGACTTGCATATTTATTAGAGGAGCGGCATGCCAAAGTCATTTATTGTATAATTAGTCAACACAGTGCAGTCGTCGCACTATTACTACTACAACTACTACTATTACTACTACTATCCTTTTCTATTTTTTTTTACCTTCTTGTCTATTTCGATCCGAAAATGTTACAATTAGGCCGTGTAATAAATTGCCATTTTATTTTTGGAAATTGGAACCTTGTCTTCATAATAATTACAGTGTCACTGCTTCTCTTTCCGCTCTTCTTCTCTTGCTTGTCATCAAACCAGCCAATTTTTCCTCCCTTTTCCTTTTGTCACGATTCAAATGAAATGATGAACGTAGTGGGTTGTTGTGTGTGCTGCGCATTGTAATCAGGCGATACATCAGTTGAACGGATCGTGTACCTCCATGTCGTGATAATGTGATGTAGACCGATTCCTGTTTCTTCCACCGAGCCAGTCTCTTAATCTTCTGTCTTGTGTTTTAAGAGACATCAACGGCCGGGGTATAAAACCGGCGTATTTCTGATAACTATATGTTATTAAATATAAAATTGTTACAGTTGTATATTAAGTAGGACCAGCTATTCATTCTCTGTTCGGCAATTCTTTCCTTTTCCAATGTCCAAACAGCTCAAATGATTTTTATTGGGTGGCCATATTAAATAAGGCCAAATTTGACCTTTGACCCTGCGCAGCCCCAGGAATTAACTAGTGTAGTCAAAAGAAGCAACAGGAAATAGCTGGTCCTACATAAAAAAATAAGCGCTCTTAAAGTTTGAGTAAAACTAAGATTACGCAATGATCGCAAAGTAATAGATAGCTATATATTTAGTATTTTTTTCGTGACTATTTTTTTGCTTGCGGAGAAATAACCACTCTGAAATACGTGATGCACGTACGTACCTAACCCCACTCTTTATTGTAATTTAACTTTCTCGCTCTCCCCAACGAAACATAATGATGTGACGGGGTTGATACGCTAATGATGATCGGATCATCCTCAGGATCGGAAGTGGAAGAGGGGAAAAAGACAATTGGGTGTCATCTTTAGGAGGTGCCATGCCAAAAACGAAAAAATGCAACAAAAAAATGACAGGAATAGCAACTAGCGCAACCTCTGCCTGCGGAGCGCCAGCATTGCGAAAACTTGCGGAAAATATGGGAAGACTACTAGAAAAATACTAACTTTTGAAAACTTTTCAAATGAACTTGTCTATCACTGCCAAGTCGACAAACGCGCTTTTTTAAAAATGCAGGGAGACCGAGAGAGAGAGAGAGAGAGAGCGAAAAAAAGATTAAGTCGCCAGTAAAATATGTTGGGATATAACTACCACTCTGAAACTCCAACCGGCAAAACTGATGACATCGGTTCAAATCAAAGATAAGTATTTAGGGAGTCTCTACAAAGATCTTGACGATAGCGTGTCTTCTTTTTTTCCTCTTCCGTTTTTTTTATGTTATTCCGCTGGCACCGTTCAATTTTCATTTTTCTTTTCTCGCAAAATCTTTGCAAAAAAATGGATCTCTGTAATGAAGTGTTAGTTGCGGCCGTGACAAAAGCTGTAAAGGAAAAAATATCACCAGAGAAAATTTTCATTTCGCCACGCCGTTAAAACTTCTCCAAAGAAAACACTTTTTTCCTGTGTGCTTCACCGTGTGGTGACGCAATGTTTCGTGTATTTCACGCTGCAGCATTTTTTTTTCTCTCTCTCTCTCTCTTCAAATAATAGCTTGCACTAGTTCATCAATACAAGCAGTGAGCTCTTCCTTGTCAATAGACTAAAACAAAGGAAACCTCATTAATAGTCAGAATAGCTGCACTTTTTCTCCTTTCCTTCCGGAGTCCATTCCTTGTCGTTATTGACGTCTTTCGTGCCCCACATCCGCCACAATTTCAAGGGAATCCCCTTTTAAATGAGGGAAATATTGGCAATAAAGCTCCTGGCTTCTTCCCTGTACCATGTACTATCGCAATGACGAAATCACGTCTAAAATGGCGAAAAAACCCGTTTCAATAAAAATGGTCAGACCAGTCGTCTATGCGAAGGCCCGTTTAGAGAGGAGATATTCAACATTTCCTCTTTTTGATGTCTTCGTATCGCACGTTTGGAACGTGACGAGAATGTCAATAAGGAGCCCCGGCTACAACGTGACCAGTCCTCATAAATCGGCGATTTTAGTCCCTTTCCCTCGTCAATGAATGAAAAAAAACAGCATTGCTACACCCCGTGACAATAGCACCGGTTGTTCGTAGTTGCCTCTTCCAAGAAAACATTTAGCGTGATTTAATTAGTTCCCGCGCCGGGCATTAAATCGCCCTTTTCGTGTTCCTCTTATCTTTTATTTTCTTTCTACTGCTTGCATAAAAAATGGAGATAATATATATATATATACACACACACACACTCACTACTTATGTAATTACTTGCCAGCTTGTCGCCTGTACATTTTCCCAGCCGGAGAGAGTGTCTCCACACATTTTTTTGCCCAATGTCTAAGCCCCGTGAAAACAAACAAGGCAACATGCTTTCACAGCTCATTTCCCTTTATTGGAACCCACCAGCGTCATTTTTCATTTTACTTTTTTAAATTCCCTCCGTGTATCCTGGGTGCATGTGTGCGCCTCCTTTTTTTGCGAGTCACCATCTTCCCAGCACACACACACACACGTCACACGTATCTACTGTTTTTCCGCTGTGCGAAACGAACAAGACCCTCTGTTGCTAGTGCCTACGATAATAAACATTATGTCACTCCCTTGTAATCCGCCTCTACATCAAACTAAATAGCACAAACAAAAAAATATATGCCTGCGTGCATCTATCCCCCCCTATAATAATGATATGTACCTTATTTTCTATGGCACCCATTAGCATGCAAGAGAGAGAGAGAAAAAAAGGAAATTTCTTATGAGCAGCAGAAAAAAAGTTTATTCTCCTCAGTAATTTGGGTAGGTAGCTCCTTTTTGCTGGTTTACTTCTGGTTTGGCACACGGCACACGCCGTTCCGCTTCTTTTTTCCTCCAAACCGCACTCTTTCATAAGCTAACTTTCTCCTTTGTGAAAAAAATACACATGCAAATTCTCGCCGCTAAAATACGACGAGAGAGATAACTGTTTGTTTTGTACCATCGTCATTATCATCATCATCATGTAAACTTATTATTATGCTTGCTAAACACATATATTTATAAAATAACCGTCGGGATTGAAATAACAGCAACACCGATAAACCAAACAATGCCAACGGTTGTTTTCCTTTGGAGAGATAAGAAGACGATGGATGAATAAGGGGAGGGGACGCTGTCGCACCCACCCAGTAACACACATTCTGGCTAGCCGTGGTGGGGAATAGGGCAAAATATATTTTATGCCATAATTTTGAAGATTTATGAAGTTTCTCCTTTTGAACGGGCTATACGATGATGATAACGACCTTCTTTCCCGGTGACGTCTCTGTATCTAATGCATCGTCGTCAGCGTAAATGACGGTGGTGTGGTGTATCTCTGTACATTTCCCCCGCTAATACTGGTAATACAGGGAGACGCTCATAAATCATGCGCGCGCGGTAGTTAGCAGCAGGGATATGGTGATGGAGGACAAGGCAGTAAAATGGGAGAGGGCAATGAAAATGAAGTGCCATCACAAAAGGAAGGGTAATATGTTGCCAAATAGTTATCTGTTTCGTTAAGCGCCCGGGTGCTGATAACTCAATTTAGAAAATTAGAAACAACAATGATAATTACGACACTGTTTTATTGTTATGGTTTGCTGATCATTTCTCGCGATGTCTTTTTTCCTCTCTCTCTCTCTCTGCTGCTTGCGTGATAAAACGGTGTACTTCCACCGAGTTTGGCACTCGGCAGTCGATGAAATGACGATGTTGACAACTATATGACCTTTGAAATGGAGTAAACACAGAAAAGAAATCAAAACGACATGACCGTAAATTATTTTGATCCCTAGGGTCGTAGATAACGTACTTGTACGTAGGTTGTGTTGTTACTATTACTACGACGACGACGGCATCATGGTTAATTTTATGTGTCATTACGTTCCCTGCAAAATAAAAGCTCTCGCCCTCTTCGACGAAATTATCGCGAGCTCCCATTTTATATTCCGTGGTTGGTTGACAATGAAATAGGATTTGGAATGGTGGAGAGAGAGAGAGAGAGAGAGGTTGTTGAAATGGGGAGGATATATTTTTCAACCGGGGAGAATGCGCTTGTTGGCCGTGACCTTGAGAAAAAGGGGAAAAATTATGGGGCTTGTGACCACACCATAATGCTGTTTTAAACGCCATATTTACGGTCTCGCCGGAAACATTTTAATTCATGGTATGGTAATGAACCAAGCCGTGCTTGAGAGACGATATACTTTTCTCAACACTACAAATCACTTCATTCTTTTGCTGCATTGCTGAAATCTCGGGGGTTTTTTTGCAGAAGCTTTTGTATTTTTATCGGATCACATATTTCGGATAGGTCTCTCTTCTGTCGTGCCTCTGTAGTGTTCCACTACTAATCCAATTTCCCTTTTTGTTTGTGATCACTGATCAGGAATAGTAGCGTGTGTCTGTGTGTGTGTGTTTTGTCTCCAATGAAAAAAATGTGGATTTTGGCATTCGTTCAGAAACAACGTTCGCAAAGAGCTCCGTGAGTGGCTTCAAGTGAAGCGCAAGAAAGAGGAGTTGATGAGGTGGCTAAATTACCCATTTGAGTTGTCATGTGTGTAATATTGCTTAAGGTATTTTTTATGGAGAGACACGTATTTTAGATATGTACATGGGTGTGTGTGTAGGGGACTTGCACTACGGACGACATGTATACCTACCTACTCCCTACCAACCACCATATTCTCGTGTCGTGTGAAACACGTTACAACAATGCTGTAGGAAAAAGAGAAATCCATAAATTCCCGGTGAAGGATATTAATCCCGGATTACGGACACATGACAGCTTACGATACATACAGGACTAAGCGATGATAACCCCTACACTGGTGTAGTTGTCAATTGTTACAATAAAATATATAGACTTGATGTGTGTCATCATCCCTGGGTGAATTATATGAGAGTGGTTGTTCTTGAGTAGGGAAGTTTTAATGATTTGTTTCAGGAGTGGAAATGGCAATTTATTTTTAACTGGCGGAGTGGAAAATGATTTTGTTTCATTATCTCATTGGTATCGTGTGTTATCGAGAACAGGGAAATAATAGCTTTTGTCTGTTCCCTACATATGCTACGTTTTCCCTCCATATTGACAGCAGCGGAAACGTGCTGAAAATCGTTGGAGAATACGAAAGGTAGCTTAATACTTTAATTTATTTAGGTTTCATTAGAAATTAATCAGGAAACTACTCCACCGCACGATTTCAAGGTAATTCCTGTAAGACCTTTCTCCGGAAACAGAAAAATCCTTTGAGAAAAATACAAATTCTTCGTAGTAACAAATGCAAACGTACGAAATCTTCTATTTTTCTAGAAGGTATCAAAAATGTAAATCGGGAGCCGTACAGGTACTCAGAAGTGTATGGTGCACCCACGTAAATTTAATTACGAAGTACTGCTTCAAGGTCAAACGATTTAATTACATTTACACTATACATTTCCGTAAAAATCTCCCTTTACACAGAGTACTCCTGTGTGTAATTGTACACTGGCAATTTTTATTGTCATTTAAGGGATCAAACAACTACTCCGTGGAAATGGGGAAGAGAACAATGCCTCTTGTGAAGAACTCATCAATGCGCGTAGTACTAAATGCGCAAATTTACACAAAAAAACATCAAAGGATTTCTAAAAGCGCTTCTACAGCAGCAGCAGCAAGCCGTTCTGTTCATGACCTTCTAGAAACTTATGTTCATGTGAAAAAAATACATATTGGTACATGCTACAGGTATAACGATTTGAGAGGAAAATTCTACTTGTATGGGAGACCTGATGGAATATTGTATCAAATTCGGGATATCTTGCAGACAGCAGGTGTAAATAGTTAAATCAATATAATTCCGTAGAAATGGTTATGGGGACTGGTTACACCACTCCAACTAGGTACGTGCAATATGTAACTGTGGCGTGTGTCTATTATATTATGACTGATTGCATTGTATTACGGACGAAATGGAATGAACCTGAAAACTTTTCGAGTAACCTGTCTGGATTACGAGGAATTTTTACATTAACACGTTTACTTCGTTTGCTATTGGGGAAAACGAGGAAAATCTGGGTGTAAACCAGATACAGAAATGCTCAACTAGTATTAATGGCCCAAGCGTGGTTACAATGACAGGGAAAGTTTTCGTTCGACACCAGTTATACTGTCGCCCAGGCTGTCACAAGTTTTACGGGCATATTATCATAACGGGAAGGTTATGGGAAATACCGCTTAACGATAGAACTGTTGTGTCTCTTCTTTTCTTGCATGGTTGCCACCGATCGTCAATAATTAAACTTTTTATGGTACCATACCACATGTATTAAGTGCCACAGTGCATTTTATCCGCTGTGTGCCCATTTTTAAAATGCATTTCATTTCAGACCATTTGTGCAGCGAAATGTAATTTATTTATAGATTCATAGAGAAAAGGGATGACGTACAAACCTCGTAAAAATGCAGGAATTTTTCCAGACATATTATCACATCCTGCATGACACCAATTTCACCTTCAAATGACAATAAAAAAATTCCTCCGAAAATGTGAAGTTGGCAAATTCTAAAAATTGGTGACCTTGTCCGGAGCATACTCAATTATGTAGGTATTGTAAAATTTGATCAGCTTCCCTCTCCCAAGTCCAAACCAACAGCTATAGAATATTGGGAAACTTGTTGTTAGGTAAGTGGCTCTACTTATGAAATATGCCTACAAAGCAGACATCATCGGAGATTTGTTTACTCTCAGTCGAAAAATAAAATTGGAATAATTTGAATTCGACAGAAAAAAACAGCTTTGCTATTTACATTAAACAAATACATCTTGCGTAAGTAAGGATTTATTTCAGCAAAATATCCATTTTGTGGAACACAGCCTGCCAGCCAGTTTCAGAAAGCGAGGGATGTCAATACTTGCCAACATCCCAACTGTACATGTTTTTCTCCTGACTTTCTGCATAATAAGTAGTGGGCCAAGAGCACACACCATTACGCTGTCCTATCGATCGTTGATCGCAACCTTATTATTGAGACATCCACTCTAAACCTTTTTAATACAAAACATGGAATCCTCGGTTTATTTTAGGCAACTAATTTACAATACGAGCTTTACAAAGTAACCCATTCCCTGAAAAAATGATAACCTAAAAAAAACGGTGGGGAACCACGCGTTGTTTGGTAACGGACATTTTTAATGCATTTTCAAGGTTGTAATTATGAAATAATCAGAATGCCTGACGGGATATACTCGATACGCTTTTTATGACGTCCTTTCCTTTCGTTGCGCTTCCACATTGACAAAAAGTCATATAGGAAGTATTATGGTTTATATAGTATCTTCGGTGTTGCTCTATATTGTTTCCAGTGGGAAATATCAACAATGCTACCAAGTCCAACGCGACATGTTGCAACGCGATGTTTATAAAGTCTTAACAAAGTAGTACCATTGACCCAGGGTTTACCGTAAATACAGAGAACCTTGCAACACGTAATGATTAATCCTTTTCGGAAATGCTCCCATTAGTTTCTGTCGGAGCAACGAACTCTGAACAAATTTGCTAATGTAGTCATTCCTTCAAATAGTTCACAGTTCAGACGTGTCAAGGACAGCACTGATGTCAACTATTTGGTTTCCGATCCTCAGGGCATATTGCCATTTTGCATAAACGAAGTTTTGCAAGAAAAGTGTCTGATGTAACGGCGGTGTTGTTGACGCTGCTCCCGGCAGGGACAAACAATGCTGTTATCCTTCTGTTTACAGTTCGTAATAGGCTGTTATGTTGATATTGATACACAAAAATGAGCTAAATCAATACGTAACGTAAGTATACAGCTCCGGCTGCAGTTACATCATCATTTGATGAAATTTTTCCTGTATTTCCTGTAAAAATGTTTACTTTTAATATTAGACATGTCATTATATATTCTTCAGTGTAATGGTGCTTTAGTTAAATGGATCTATATAGGTTACTATTCATTTTCTTCCTGATTTAAATTTGAAGTGCTCATCTCCAACACAAATTTGTTCCGAACATTAAATTTTATGTTCTCAAATTTCAAATGCCGAATTCTATTTCATCATTCAGAGTATATATTTTTTTATTTTAAGTATTACGACCTTCCGACCTTCAGCCCTTCAACATCGCAAAACCCTTCTCCTATAGCACACTGAAAAATGTACTTGAAAAAAACGTGCTACCGCCCAAAATTGTTGAGCCCACCATCCCTGCACAACCCTAATCTATTCTTTGCAGTTTCCTTGAATCCTACTTTTTTTTACCAAAGAAAAGACAAGAAACATCCCAAATTCGTGCACATCCATAAAACATGTATCCTTCTTACGTACAATATTGAATACGCGTACCCCTAATTGCTGTAACAGTTTACATATAAATGCATTGCGCCCTCTATATCTGAGACATCATAAATAATTGTTGCCTGCCTGAGTACCTTGCCTTCCGACGTTCCTTTCTTTTTACGACGGCACATGATATACGGGATATCTCTCTGTAAAAAAGAGCAGACAAAAAGAAACGGCAATTTTCGTATATAATTATACTTTATTTCCTCTCATTTGCATATTTTCCTTCTCGGTCACCCTAAAGAAACTCCAAAATCGGGGGAACAAGGTACGTGCTCTCTGCTGGTGGTTCTCCCAACTTTAGGCAGTTCCCCCCAAAATCCCCCAAACTCTTTGGAAAATGGAGAAAAGTCTCTAGATTCATCGTATTTTTTCCTTTTGTTAATAAGCCCGTTGTGGCTCAACAGCATAATGATGTATCTTTTTTTCTTTTCCCGTCGTCAGCACATCAACCATATTATTATCCGCAAAGGCTTATTCCCTCTCCATTTCTTTTCCTTTTTTGGAATTTCTGCTCGACTCTAACATCTTCCCTGGGATAATGGGCTTTTACCCTATGCACGACCGTAAACCACTTTCTTTGTCGAAGAAAAGGAATAATCTACTTTCTCCCCAAAGCTGGACAACAATGTGCCGGAAGAAAATACTACGCTGCAAAAACAAGAAGCTGTTCATGTGAGGGGAGACCTAATGTGAATTCGGATGTACAAGTACGTCCGTAGTAATACGTATTCAAAGCCATGTGCCCTTTTTCCTTTTTTGATGTTGTTGAAAATGTAGTAAGTTTTCCTTTGTTCATATGTAGCATTATAACTCTCTGTCATTGAGTACAGTCAACACGCGCACTAATCAAGTG
>JAHZNE010002831.1:0-19380 GCA_027744055.1 Callyntrura sp. NNG-2020 | reverse complement strand
GTTCTCTGAACTAGAAATCCGCCACATGACGTACTTATAACATGTCTTCTTACGTTTTTGATAGATTGTAGAATGGTATCGTCATTTTGCAACTGACAAACTTTTCCACTGCAGGCTTGGTGCAAGTTTGGCTACCGATTTTTCGTTCTGTAAAAATGTGGAAATTTTTAAAATTTTCAAAAACTGTTATTCTCAAGTGTCGAAGTCGAAGAGTATTTAAATTCTTCGTGGTTAAATCCATTCCCCCTTTCACTTTTTAGGCTTCCACATTTGCATATTTACTTTCTCCAGTTTCCACATTTGCAGTGACATTTTTTTACGATTACAACTTTTTTATGGCTAAAATCAAAAATACATTAACCATGTAGTAGGGAGTTTGTCAATCGCCACTCTGCCCTAGAACCAATTGTGCATTATATTTTGGTACAGATGCACATTTTTTGGTATTCATAACCTTTTTTAGACTAGACCTAGACCACTACTAAACTTATACCAAAGAACATTACACATAAGAAAAGGTAATTCTCGTTTACGTGATAGCGCCTACCACGACCACGAGTGCACTCGTACCTACCGTACGTACGCACACATGTTTTGTTACCTACCCACTTTCCCATTTCCCCAGAACTAAACAAGAGCTTCACAGAAGATAAATATATTGGTAATAAGCAATAATAATGATGAGGATATAATGATAATGGATTTTCCTCTGACACAATACAACTAACATTACCCTGCCAGGGATGTTGGCCTGAATGAGATGAGTAATTGGAAAGTATTGAGATGAAGATAACGCATAGCACTCACAAAGAATCAGCGGTTCATAGACGAAAGGAAAGGAGACAAAAAATGTAAAGTAAAACTGAACAACTTTGACTCTTTCCATTGTTCATTTTTGTCTTATTCTTTGCTTATTCTTAATAATGCACCCACACATAATAATAAGTACAACATAATACGTGCTACAGAGCGCTATAACCGCAGTTTAGCTCTGATTAGAGGCAAATTTCCCCTTCCCTCTTCGCCCAAATCAAAATGGTACTTGGTGTTTACTACCGTGCATCCACTGAATGAACTTGGAGAAGTCCTTCTGTTACAATGAAATATAATCATGTTAAAGAGTATAGATAGTCGTTGTTAAACCTGAAGAGGGCAACGTGATTTTTTAGTAATGCCCATTATCGTAAGTAGCAGCAATAATAATTGAACAATCGCATTAAATGGTAAATACCTTTAATGATAATCCACGTTTGCTTATGATTATTCCTATAAAAAGGGAGGGGAAATTAATGCAATTTTTTGTCAAAAAAAATGATGAGCAGACATCACATCCTCGACTTTTTTCTTTCTATTAAAGGACTTTTATTAGATTAGGTATACATCTCGACAGCAAAATAAAAGGGTGAGTTGAAAAACATAGAATGGGGAAAATAATGAGAAGAAACTGGCAATGAAAATCGCTGGTTGTTGCATTGTGGTGGTGTAGGGAATGGAAAAGAAAATTGTGTTCTTCATGCAATTATGTAGGGGTGGGGAAAATGGTCTGATGTTCAAATAAATGTCTTGTCGGATTTTAAACTTTTTTTCATTATTGGGAACTTGACCATTATAGATATATTATTTGAGCAGTGATTTTGAGATAATATAATTTTTATAACATTTGAATTTCAGCAACGAGATATTACGTTAATAGTGTCAAGTTAATCGAAATTTATTTTCCCAGTATCTTTTTAAATAGTATGCAATTTTTGCAACAAAACAAGGAAGATTGAACCAAATTTAACATTCGAACAAATTACAATTCTCAAATTAAACTTCCAATCAATAGGAAGGACAAGGAACGTTCCCAATGATATGTCGTTAATGGTATAAATGTAATTCATTTAAAGTCAGCCTTAACTTATGAAAGACGTAATGCAGTACCAGTAGTACCATATGGTAACAGGTAAGATAAATCGCAATCGCTATGATAATTTTTTGGTAAACTACTTAGCAGAACAAATGGTTGTATGTACATATTCCTTAAGCAAACTCAAACCACTTGCTGCAAATAGATTTTAAGAATTTCTCGTCAGGTACTGATTTAGCTCAACGGTCATAAAGTGGTAATGTTTTTAACTACGAAAAGCATTTTAATGCTGCAAGTAGTTTATGCAATCAATATTTGTCTGTTCGTCTGTCTGTAAGAACGATAACTCTCGAAGGAGTTAACGGATGTTGCTCAAACTTGGTAAGCATATACTTTAGGTCAGTGGAATGTAACCTGTTGAAATTCAGACCAACAGGATACGTACAATGGGAGTTATGTAGGGTGGGGTCGGTACATGTAAATGGACAACCATATCTGTGAAAATATAGATGGCGTTTGAAGCATGTACTTTTCGCTTTCCGTAGTTTCTCCCAAAAGTCTATTACACCATTTTATTTAGGTTTTAAAACGGTTCATGTTAGTTATTCTTCCAGTTTATTTAAACAACCGGACACTGGACAGTTTATTTGTTTCCTTTAAACTGTAGACTCACCCTTCCAACAAAAATTGCTACACTTTTGTATTAACTCTTTGTATAAAGTAGACAGCAAAGATGTGCAAGTCTGCAACAAAAAATTCCTGAGAGTTCCACCCTTACTGCAAACTTAACAACACAAACATTGCATTACAAAAGTACGCGCACCGTTTATACACATCTCATTCTCGTTCGGTTTCCCACTCTCTTGGTTTTCATTCCTTCATTCAATATTCATTTATGCTAACTGGCAACTCTGGCTTATCCTTTATCTCTAATTATCATAATGAAATTCTTGGCAAGTTCGGGTACCACGAAGAGTTGAAAAAGAAAGCTTATTCCCATATTACGGAATATAATCATTTGCAGTGGCTTGTACAGTGTAAAATAGGCATTTAAAGTGGTTTATTATGGACAGAATGATGACGGCAAAAAAGTGCTCAACTAATTTCTCTCGTAGTTTGTTTGAGGGAAGAAAAGACAGTAAAAAGTACAAGAGCTTGTGTATTTCACTGAAGAAGAAAGCAACGGAGTGATGAGAGAAGTGCGAAGCTGCTGCTGATGATGAGAAAATGGTAATCTATCACAAAAGAAGTACGTAGAAGAAGAGGTTGAAGAGAGAAAAGTATATTAATGATAATCAGTAAAATGTATACTATTTTTAGAACCTCACACCATGCCTATCTACCCTATAGTCAGAGAGTATATATGGCTACACTTACAGACGCTTCTTTCCTCCAGCATAATCATGGCGAATAATAAAGTAAAAGTTAGCGTCATCATCATAATATTATCATCATCTTATCTGCCGTGAAGGAACAAGAGATGTTAGGCTTATGATTACAATATATGAGGCAATATATGAGACTCCTTGTCCATAAGTGGCATAGGAAGACAAGCGGAGGAAAAAGGAGTGAAAACTTGCTGATTGTCAATCATGAGCACTTGTACACGTAAACCCTTCAGCGCTACGCTTTTAGTGGGATAAATGAATTTCAGTGATGAAGAAATACGCTATGCACGCACATTACTAATCGAGTAAAGCACACGGTGGTGTAACGGAAAGTTGTGAGATCTCCGAAAACGATGCAACGAACGGCTTTGTGATTTTACCGAATTGGTACCTCAAAAATGTAATATTTATAACAAACTTAAGAACGTTTGCTCGGGAAATTGCTAATTTAGTTGCTGACGAATATGCATTTTCCTTCATATTTGTCTTAGGCAAATTAATGAAAGTGAAGGAATTTTTGTATTTCATCACTGCTTAAAAACATTGATGAGGCATGCTACTATTAACTATATGATAACTCAATACAGGAGCAATTCCGCAGAGTAACAACATAAATTGAAGACGAAGTGCTGTCTTGTCGCATTTTTATTGACTTATCTGGACAATTTTCTGATTACATCGAGCGTATCTTTAGTAGTTTATTATGCACACCGTGCACACCGCCTAGCCTCCGTCATTGTATATATGTAACAAATAATATAATTATACCATTCTAAATAAACGCATTAGACAGACTATAACGATGTGAATGCGATGGTTGCAGGTGGTGACGAATGACATCAAATTAGTTTTCCCGTGCATCTTCTGTAATACATTTTGGTTGGCGGAATTCCATCCACGTTTACTCCCAGACATCATTTACCAGTTATGGGAAAAACTACTTAACAATAATCATAATAATAATCATAAGCGTTATTTATTTACTGCTTCAGTTAATTTCAGAAAATGCATTCCTCTCTGCTCCATGTTATGTTGTTGTGTGGTTGTATGCCTAAAAGTAATAAAACGCGCAATGCCATCCATTACCACCACCTTGGTTCATACAAAATATTCGGTGACGGTTTAAGTGATATGCCTCTTGTACATTATGTTGTACTGTCGGTATTAATAATACCTAAATCGGCAAGTTTGCAAGTGTAAATGTAATAGTAAGATATTCATTCAATCATTAAATAAATAATATAATTAAATCACTTAATTTAATACAATTCCAAGCAATTGCTTGCAAAGCAGCACAGATTCATGACTCATATGCATCACGACAAATTTTATTAACTCTGTACGAAAGCTTATAATCCCATCCTGTCGCTTTATGCACGTTTCATGTTCTTTTTCCCCTCATGTTTATTGAATAGCTAAGTGGTAATGTGATACTCAAATTTTGCATTAATGTTTCTGGCGTCGCTGCAAACAAATTCATTCTTCGCACAAACAAACACAAAACAAAAAGTTACCTTTCCATTTTAAACACTTCCGTTCTAAACCACTGCAGGAAAAAGGGACAGAAAAAACATAACTTTTAACTTACTATAAAATGTCATGTATATTTAGAGTCACTCAAGATAGTTAACAGGATGGCAGAAATACATTGTCACTTATTTGAGCAGTCGATTAATACAGTTACACCATATATTCATACGTAATACGAATTTTAAACTCATATGCTCGCTCATATATGAACAAGGTAAAAAAAATAGGAGAGCACGCGGCAAAATACGAGATGGTAGAAATCGGATAAACTCTTTTTCCCGTAATTAATATCACGTCACTCCGAGTCTCAATAGATATGTTTAAAATTGAAATTAATGTGGAAATAGTAGATAAGTTTCAGTTTTGACGAGAGCATTTATACCTGTCATTCGACCGTGTGAGGAAATAAAGTTGGCTGGTGTGGAAATAAAGTATTGTACGGGTGGTCACAATTTGACATTTCGAGACGAGAGGTGTTGTCATATTTTATTTAGAAGTTTAACATAGGTACACACACATCGATAGTGTCGATTATCGGAAAGATGACCCCGTACTCTTTTCATTTAGAGGAGTATGGATTAAATATCGACAGAATTGACAGTGGTGTTTTTGTTAATTACTAGGGTCAATCAAAGGCGTGTATAATTTATTTTAAGAGCACATGCAACCCTCTCGACGTGTAAGTAGAGTATGAGGAGTTCAAAATGTATAAACATTTTACGGACGAAATATGCAAACATATAATTTTAGCGCATTGTTTTCAAGTATATGTGGCTCGTTAGGTATCACAGCATTTTATCTGCTAAACTGTTTGCATGTTTTATTGCAGTGTTGTTGGCGAGGCTAGCACCTGTTTTAAAATTTTTATGTTTATCGTGGGCTCGCCATCTTTTCCCCTCCTATTATAATTTATGCAAATTAAAAATGCCTCTTAAAATTCCATTTAGATAATATAATCGCTACTGGTGTTAGTTGGGGTTACACGGGTAAAAATAATTGGTTTACTTGCGCAAGTAAAATGGAATATACAATATACGATCATGCATGTATTTTACTTAACATTAATGCGTCAAATTTCTATTTAGAATGTTCGACTAAACAGTTGCAAATTTTTTTCCGTTTTGCTTGCAGATGTAGATGAGGACCGCTTATGAGGTGTTGATGACTCGAATGATAGTTTAACTTTTCCAATTACTGACCATTTTTAATTGCCAATTTTGAGTGATCTAGGTCTAAGAAGAATGAGCTAAATCATTTCTGTCAGCCCAGCCTTTGCATTAGTCTGGTTAAAATTTATTACCTTTCTGGTTATCAGTCGGAGTTAATATATAGCATAACATATATGAAGAAACGTCAGATGGTTGCTTTATACAAAAAAGAAAAGTGGTTAATTATTCGCAATTGAATTTAAAATTGGGGAACCGTATCGGAACTGCGTAACAGTATTTAACTGTTGTACGTGATGAAGAACCTTCACAACAGTTATAAGTAGCTTAAAAATTAAAGAATCGCATGTCATATCTATTTCTTGACGAAGGTGAGGTGTTATGATGCAATTAATTGACGTCATATTCTGCTCTAGATACTAGTAGCTCGTCATTTTAATTTTCACCGTGTTAGTATTAATACATGAGCTAGTGATAAACGCGGAAAAATCGCTGTGGAGGCATATACCTACCTGAAAATTTTTCTGAGCTCCGGTTACCCTCTTTGTGATGTCCACCAGACCACCGCCACCACCTACCTACCTGTCAAATTTTTTTCGCTCTTAAATAGTATACCCAAAGAACACGCGACAATTTTTTTGTAGGTGAATTTGTTGGGTGGCACGATGTGTGTCTAATTTAAGTGTAATTAGAAAGACGCAGATAAATGGGAAAAGCATATTTTCACCGTGTTAGTATTAATACATGAGCTAGTGATAAACGCGGAAAAATCGCTGTGGAGGGATATACCTACCTGCAAATTTTTCTGAGCTCCGGTTACCCTCTTTGTGATGTCCACCAGACCACCGCCACCACCAAAGCTACCTGTCAAATTTTTTTCGCTCTCAAATAGTATACCCGAAGAACACGCGACAATTTTTTTGTAGGTGAATTTGTTGGGTGGCACGATGTGTGTCTAATTTAAGTGTAATTAGAAAGACGCAGATAAATGGGAAAAGCAGCGGAAAGACAAAAAGGCATGAAAGCACACAAGGAGTAAAAGGAAACCCATCAGGGATAAATGAGAAGGAATTTCTATAGATTCCCCTTTGTTCATTTTCCGCCCATTAAGCCGTTCTTGTTATTTGAATATCATTCTTTTATGCAATCAAGGCTCCAATCACTAATCAGGGACTTCACTTTGTCGTCCTCCTTCGTGACACCGTGTGCCACCTCATTAATTATGATTATTAAGATGCTAGATATGACATTATTTTTTGTGTTCAACAAAAAAGTGAATACCTACATGTGTCATTCGTGTGTAAGCCACATCAAAGCGCCAGCGCCGTACCAAACCAATGTAATAAGAACTTAATATAATCTCACTCATTATCCGCGACAAGCATCGGCAGTGGTGGAGCAGCAATAGAAAAGGATGATATATCCCCGTTTCTTCTTTACCGAATGCCTATGTTTAATATTTAAGCATGTTCATTTAAATAGGTCTGAAACTGTATTCCCAATTTCCCATTCACGCAGTACAGTGCACACTTACCGTAAAAAATCATCAAATTGTTGGGATATTGAGGACAATAATAACAGAGCTGTCAAGACAAAATATCCATTATCACAGTTCTTATTATAGAGGATGGAAGTACCTCCGCTTTGAAATGCTACTTACTACGTACCACCAGCACAATGCATAATATATTTATGATTAGGAGAATATATCATGCCATACCACCTCTAGAGCTTCACACATAACGCGCACGTACACACTCCCAAGTTCCACTTATCAATCAGTTGACGGTGATTATGATGGAAACTAAGTTTATTGAAAAACATGCTGCATACACCAGCAAAATGTCCAGTTGACACGCCAATTACGGCTAACGTCTCATTAATTTCAAGGTAGACTGTTAATTTAAATAGATTTTTCATTGAAATCAGTCAGGTCTTGTGGTGGTTAGCTTAATGAAGCACTTTTTTAAAAAACGGTGGGAACGCCAACATGACCATTTTCGTACTCCAGTTTCATAATAAATTGTAAGTTTCGTTGTAATTGTATGCGACGAGCAGGTAAATTTGGTTTCCGCCACAGAGGAAAGTAGATGAAAATCTATTTCAGCAACCTGCAGGCGGTACTGAAACTAATTTGACCCAACAGAACGTAGCATTTCTTCAATTTTGACATGCATAATTGAAATCTGAGCTACGTTTCCGGATAATTTTACGCCAACCCTGACAAACGAATCGCTTATTAACTGTCTCAAGTTACCCTTAAAAACATTGTTGCTTAAAAAGATGTTATTTTTCATAAAAATTAGGAGATACATCATTGCATACCTCCAGGACGTATTTTTCCTCCTGTATAACAGGGTTAAAAATGTGTACATCCTGAATTAAATCCTACTTACAATTATTTCTAACTCTCTAACTATTGTCGATAAAGATGCTAACGCCAAGACACCAGAACATGTCAAATTATAATAACTTGTACATGAACACAACTTGTACCAACTTTCAACGTGTCCACTCTTGCGTATACAGCAACAACGGGGGGTTGTAGTACAACTCCGCACAACGTTCCCCTTTCGCACATTTATGCAAATCCCCGCAATTTTTTACAATACAATGGGCTACCTCGCTAAACGGTTCTACATACTCGTTGTAGTTTTATCTAACACCTCTACATATACAAAAGGTAATAAAATTTGCGGCATAATGAGTAGCAATTCAGTTAATTTCTTTTTAAAAAAATGTTGAACATCCATAAAAACAAAACACATTCTCATCACTCTCATCCATCACATACGCTTCCACCTTTCAGCTTGAACATGATGCCAACAGGGAAGAAAAAGAAGAAGCTATATGTGTTCACTCATGTCACTGTATATACAGTTATTAGTAACTGACAATTTAGGATCGTGAGCTTTAAAAAGCCCATTCTATCCCTATTCCCTTCTTTTTTTATTCCAACTCCAATTCCGTCAGTTTAGTTGAATCAGCAGCAGCAACTATGGGGGCAAAACAGTATAATAGTTTACCACCGCACCACCATCACCATCACATATCACATCCAACACACTATCAGAGGGAAGAGAACGCTAAAAGTTCCAATAAGCATTACAGCTTTTCGTAGCGAGTTTCATACAAGTTATGTGTAGAGCCGATAGCGCAGAGTTGAGCTCTACAAAAACTAAAGAAAGCTGAGCTTACCAGCAACTTGTTCAGCCAGTTGCTGCCGAACGTTCGTGCCGGTCGCATCTAGCACTCTCTGAGAACGCAAAACCCCACACAGTTTTAACTCTGAAACGAAACTCGCATGAGACAGCAAACAGTTTTAAAGAAGAAAGGATTTTTACTTGACGAGAGAATAGGTGAAGAGAGAAAAAAAACTACAAGGTACACAGTCACACACACATAGTGAAAGATAGGGAGAATGTGTGTGAGAAGATTTTTGACACAGCTGTGGGCTTGATAAAAGAGATAACCCGTTTTTTTAAGCGTTTAACTCGTACTTTCAAAAGTTTCCAATTGATAATTTTACAAACATTTTTTTTGTACGGAGAGAGAGGTGATATTAAATCAGAGGAGCAAGTATATATAAGAATTGCTTCATTTCTCTCACCCTCGTGTGTCATCCCAACTACCACATCATATTACTCATCGTCGTCAACAACTTCGTCGAATGATATCTTACTTTTCACCTGTTTGACATTCTTCACTTGATAAGCTGTCTAATGCACAATTAGGACGCTTCAACATCCTTCCTAATATATCCACGTTTGTCCGTTGTTGACTTGATTAATTATCCTGGTGCGGTTATAGTAAACAACCTATGAAATAATTGCTTGTAAGATACTTCCAAAGTGTTTTTTGTACATGTCCGTTTCAATTCTATAAAAAACGAGGAGCTACACACAGCAGAGGGGGAGGAGATAGATATATAAGAAATAAAGACAGTTTAAAAAACATTCACCCAAATCGACTTTTTGTACAGCTGACAATTTGATTAATCCATAAAACGCACGTATTATGCGGCTGTCGTGTGAACTTTCAACCTGTAGTGTAATTTATCACGTGTCCAATGCCTGATGTGATGATCAATGATCATTTTATAACTTTATACATCTCTACAAATTATTATGCTTCTGCCACTTTGTTATTATAATGCCAACTGGAAATGTACCCAGTCTTGATAGAACAATGCCACAACTGGTTTCAGTAATGATCACTTAATTGACTGCATTGATATCATCATCATTCTACAAAAAATGATCTGAGAGTAATTGTGTTTTATTTAATGATAATGTTCATGGGTATAACTTTAAACTTATCAGATAACGTTGTTTTATAATGCAAACTTTACAAACTGACGAAACTTTTTAATGAATTGTGCTACCCTAAATTTAAACTGGACGCTGTGTTGTGAATGGAACGTGTGGTACTCGGGAAAACCTCCAATGTTACCTCAAGTGGCCAAGTAATTACATAAATACAAAAATATTAATAAGACATAATAATAATAATAATTAATTCAAGTAAAACAAGCAGCAAGTAGCAACATCATCATCAGTAGCAGCAGACACACATACACACGCAAAACTACTACGCTTATGGTTACGCTTGACGCTTATGGTGATCGTTCAAGTATCATCATCATCACACGGCAAGTTTACCGACCGGCATCAGTCAATCATCGTCAGCCGGGGAGAATGTGCGCTTTGCTCATTTGCTGCTAGTGTCTCCCAGTCGCTTGTGGATAGTATAAGTTTGACTTGCCTAAAAACCGATAAAACAGTTCTAAACGCACAACATGTTAATTGTGTGCAAGTATAATTTGTAGTTTAAACGTGCAATGTTATAAGTTATATAGCGATACTTGATTACCTTTTTATCATTGACGTCGTCGTCGTCTTCATTGGACTAATCCAGATTTATGGAACATTACTGATAAGAGAGGCTACGCCATATTACAAAAATTAGTTTATAGGAATTTTATCACGTGCACGCACAACAATATTATGTAAATGCTGATAAGTGCATGATGCACAAGCATTTAAAACTGAAGTAGTGGTACTACCACCACCTGTTTGGGACTTATTAGTGAATATAAAAAGAACTCGGTTGGTGACAGGAGGATGCGACTGATGGAGTCCTAAAATACAATGTTTCTACGTGCAGCTAACGCAACGTCAGTCAAAACAGTCAGCAGCTTGTCGCATGTTTACGATTTCGAGAGTGTGTGGTGGTTGTCGTTTGCAAATCACTGTTATCTACTTGACCAAAGTTTCGTTCCACTCAAAAGTCACGTTCGTTGACCATTTGTCATAATAATATTAGGAACAATAATACAAAAACCATTTTGGACACCAAATGCGAAAATGTCAGATACTTCTGTAGCAATGTGTGACGAGCCCGTGTTATCCCCCTCAAATGCAGCGAATACATCGTCCAATACATTACCTGGCGCAAAAGGGCTCAATTTGTCCTCCTCCACAACAAAAGATTATCCCGATCAGTCAAACTCACCAGATATGTACAAAAATAATAACAATAATAATAACAATATAGAAGATTCAGTGTCGCCGCATCGGAGGGATGGTGGTGGCAACACAAACTTTTCCATCGATAGCCATTTACTGGGGGCGGACGATAATAGTAGCAATCATCATAGCAAGCAGTTATTTAAAAGACGTGACTCGTTTAACAGTGACGAGTGCAAAATGAACATTTCTCCAAAAGAAAGAGAGCGAACACTGTCTACGGTGATGGAAGAGGATCAAGAGGAAATGAACATGCAATATTCTCCCAAGTCTGGGGCATACCCACCCTCCGGAGGCGACAGTGGTGCTGGTGGATTAAGCAAATTTGCTCAGGATGATAGAGAGGACTACTCTAAGCATCATCATCTTGCGTCGACCTTGCAGCAGCAAAAAAGACCAATTTTTAATGAGGGGGCAGACATGCGAGATCACCACCAGCAAAGTCTCCAGCAACAGCATTCCCACCCAGACTACAGTAGAGTCAACCACGAGAGCCATCATTTTCAGCAAAGTCGAGGAGGAATTTCTCATCACGATTTTATGGGAGAACAGGATCAAAATGAGATGTCGGAAAATGAGGAGGAAATGGCTTGTGACGACTACGAGTCCGATTCCGACCCCAATGAGCCCAGGATCACGGTGAGGGAGGCTTTGATGAATAGGGCTTTGGCAGCTGCTGCGGCCGCAGCCGCAGCAGCAGGGTCGTCCTCGGCAGCGTCACAATTTGCAGCAGCGACTGGGGAACGATCTGGAGAGCTTTTCTCTACTGAACAGGTACCCTTCATTCAAATTTCTGGCAAACATTTCTAGACTCGATAATGCGCGCATACTTTTCTTTTTAACATTTCTCGCTAAAAACAATTATTTATATACTCCACACAAGTCCACATATTGAATTCGATTGGTAACTCCAAAAAAATAAAATGCATTTTGGTTTCTGCTTTTGTGTATTAACCGCAACTTTGAACATACGGGGAAGATCATTCTTCACTCTTGTTTTACACCTTTAAATGTCAGCTTTGTGTTCCTCCCTCGTATTATCCCCCACCACCGTCAGTTGATCTCTAAGGATCAGCCTCAGTCTCCAAAACTGTCCAAACTGTCTTGCGATAGTGTGAAACTCCGTGACATAATGTTCAAGAAAAGAATGAGTAGTACCAACATGTCTGCTGGAGTCAAACTGAAAACGACTTAGTTCGCAGTGCGGTGGTGGTAGCGAAACCTCTTTAGAAACCCTCTTCGTTTATAGGCAGTCATCATAATAGACACAGAGGAAGATGTACACGTAAAGTTTAACAAGGCAGTTAAATGGGCACGTCGATGCTGTAAAATGGAAGGAGGAAAAGTCCAGTTCTCTCTATTAAACTGATTAATATTATCACCCTCAACCGTTTCCCCATTTAAATAGAGTTATTGGCTGTTTGAAGAAATTGAGGAATAATCGAATACAATGCGTTTTTTTAGAATAATAATTTTTTAACCAAATTTTCCCTCAAGTGGTAGACTATATATAAATTAGAAGAAGGAGTAGGACTGTGCCTTTTTGACTGGTGCCAATGCTATTATTGCAGGTGAAATCCCGATTGTGTAAATGTTAACTTTCTGCTGGCTCTCTCCGTGATGGCAGCAAAGGACAAAAGGTTTTCCTGCTTCTTTTCCTTCTTTCTTTCTCTCTCTCTCTCTCTCCCTCGTCTCTTTCCCTGTTCTCCACATCTCCATTCATTCTTCTCTTTTGTGCCTAGACTTTTTATTTGTTGGTGCCTGACAAGGTGTGAAATTACATTTCTTTCAACTGAGAATACATCTACTTCACTTCTACAAAAGTCTTAAAAGAAAATAATGTTTTCAAGATGAATGCATACATATTTACTCACAGAGAGAAGGAAAAGTGTCTAGCTGTTTGGCTGCTCCTTCAAATCCCCCAACTTTCTTGTTGACTCTAAAGAGTAAAGAAAAGAAGATTTGTGGGATAATGGATATATCGCGGCATCGCCAGCTCTCAAAAGGCTTCATTCACATGCCAGATTACATTCTATTGAGTGACTTTCACTGATTGTGAATGCGCCCGTGGTATAAATTTTTTTAAAAGGCTTGTAGTCTCCATCTCTCTCCTTTTGATGGCTCAAATAAGCATGTCGAACAGTTCATTTTATTTGAAACAATGCTTATTAAAAAGCTAGAGTGAGATTAACCCGTAAATTCAACCTGTTTTGCTGGTGGGATGACTATTGGGGCATTGTGAGAATCCCCCAAATTCTTGACCGCCACTCCCTGTAAAGCTGCCTAGCATCACTGACCAAGCCTTGAATGTTGTTAATTAAATGAAGGCAAACAAAAGTGGAATTTGAGCTACCACATTTTCATAAATTGTATTTTCTGATCAGGCTCTCTCTCTTTCTGATATTTATGAGATAGGGCGAGAATGTGGAAAACTGATGCCTTCTAGCGGTATAACATATTACGGTGTATGATATATAGGACTTTGCCAAGGCACATGTTGTATAGGTATGTGAACCACCACGGCGATGATATAATAGCAAGAATATAATATGCGAGTAAGCCGTGTGTAAATGGAGACTCTTTAGTTTTTATCAGCAGCCCATCATCATCGTTTTGTCGTTACAAGACGCGGCCGTGATCATATCATTTTCCTATTTATCTATTCATTCAAGTTTCAAGAGTTGGTGCATGTATGCATGTATGCGTGTAGTATCTATGTTATTCGTATCAATTCCGTTTGGAACTTCAGTACAGAGGGAAAATTAGTTGGGCTGCGAGTAAACTATAGGGGTATAAAATGTCCGCACACGTTTGGAACAGAGAAGATCAAAGGAAGATCGTCAGTTTAAATGGGTGTGCGTACAGTGTAATAATATAACGATTCTTGACTGTGTAGTTGCTACTGCTGCTAATAATTGTGATATGAGGATGATTAGAAGGACGTCGTGTCGGTGTTGGGCAGTGAAAGTAAACTGTGAACTGTGTTACATGGTGTGAGGTGGCTGATGTGTTGTCGATGTGGACCGCAATGATGAGGAAGATGATGTGTGCTTTTACACGAGGTTGATGTACATTATTACAAGCAATGATGATGATGACGGGGCTCCTGCAACGCATCATCATCGTGTGGGTTAAATGTCTAAGCATATGCATACATGCCTGAAGGGTAAAAGGGTAAAATTCTAATTTCCACTCTGGCACTCCATCTCACTCACCCTCTGTCTCTCTATCTCGTCTTCACAGTTTCTCGTTGCGTTGTTGGTTATTTTGTGACTGACCGCCTCACCGCTTGTGATCATGTTCCATTAATATCCAGTATGCTTGTGTGATGATATTATATTTACCTTATTCCTCCTGTCTAAAATTACTCAAGGCGTATAATAACATATTGTATCTTGTATCATCCGACAACGGTGACTTGCGTATCGTTATTAGTCACTATTTACACATATTATGCATATACACGCATGCATAAACAGATAGAAAAGGAAATTCAGCAGAGTTTACTTTCTTGCGGCAAAAACAGCAGCAACTACACTGGTGGTGTATGTATGCCGTTTTATCACGACAACCGTATAGGGTATCACCCTCTAAAATTATTTTGTTTTTGAAGAATAAATGGATGAATGAGCTTGCTGGGTAAACTGAAGAGTACATGGCATATGCGTTGTATTTGCTGCTGCTGCCAGCTTAAAATTACAAACGAGTCTAATTACAACTCCTCCAAAGTTAACAAGAAATCAGGAAAACATAATTGAAGTTGGATATTTTGATGGTAAAATGAGGGATAATCCTGCTACTACTCACCGTTCTCTGCAAGAAATAATATTTATGATGGAGGGTGTATCAAGTCGCCCCATATGTGCCGACACACTCTGGGAACGGGGATAGAATAGAGGTACACTCGCAACAGTACACAAAAGTGCGCATCATCCATCAGTCATACCTACTTTACAGAGCGGGGCAAGAAATACGCAAATGAAAATACGAGAATTTTCTCATTAAAATCAATTAATCATTTTATGTTAATTTCAGAGAAAAAAAATGCATACTTTCTTCCGACTGGAATGATCATAATTTTAATCGTTTTCTCATTAATGATTATTCCCTTCCCTTTTTTCTTTGAAATCAACCTTTTCCCAGATTTCAATGTTGCTTCCAAATGTACCTAAGCCGTGAGCAAATAATGTTTAATGCGCACTTGTGCACTAGCAATGAACTGCTCTCTGTGATGAATCTAATTTGCATAAAGTGTACTCTTTTATTGCTGCTGAACTTGAATTTTACAGCAACAAACAGGGAGCAAAAAGGGAGACGATGTATAGAGTTGATGTAGGCAAAATGCGGCGATGACAGGGTAAAAGATAGTACCACAAAGCATTGTGCTTGAGAATGAATGTGTACCCCAACAAAATCCTTATTTTACTTGAAAAGCTTTTTTCTGTAATGTGTGCTCCATCTCCGTCAGTCGATGTTGCATAATCCCTTCTCATTGAGGAGTCATGCATTTTCCTCAGAATATCGTTCCTGCAACCGTTTTGTTATACAGCACGCGTTCGAAAATCCATCCCCATCACAGAGAGCTCCGTCCACTGCACTACTGTGTGCTGAGAGGAGAGATGCATGTTAAGCTTAAAACAAGGCTACAGATACACGTTTCTCTGCTGCTGCTGCTGCTGGTTGACGTTTTGTTCGTACAAAGGGCACACTTCCTTCCTCTTCGTCTGTAATTTATTTTTTTCTCCATGTCGTATTAATCAAATGCAGTAATAACATTCACGGTATTATTTGCTCAGAGCTCCGGTTCATTTTATGATGAAGAAGATGACGAAAATGCAGAAAACTGTCAACGTTCAACGTTTATTCAACTGTTTGGCTGAGAACAAACACGACGACGACTTATATCTCTCCTCATTTTATCCCTTTTATTCAATTTTTTCTCTTTCTCGATTTACGGTTGTAATAACTTCACCTCATCAAAATATGGTCATCATTATCTTTTCCATCAACGTTTCTATACTACATACCATCATCAATATCATCCTTACCACCGTCGTTGGCCTGTCCGTCATCGTTATACTGCACTAGCTTGTTTGTCATCAAGACGAGAATTTCAGTCCTCTTGATAACAAGTCATGCGAAGGCAGGTATCTCGGATGCAAATGACAGAAAGGAAGAGCGAGGAATAAACTAAAATAATAATAATAATAATAATAATGATAATATATTATTGTATTCTACGAAAGGAAAGAAAAGGGAAAGATGTTGACTCTGTTTTTCGACATAAATACACCAAAGCAAATCACAACGGATCACGTTGTCTGTGTAAAATGTAGATGGGGAATCTCAGGGCCAGAGTGCAGTAGTGCTGGCAGGTCGTCGTATGCGTATCATCATTATTACATTTATAGTACGCTGTTTACCTACACACTACTTCTACTACTACTCCTGCTATCGAGCTATGCATATATTATCATTGTACAACAAGACAAACAAGCACGCAGCTAAAACCACGGTGTCATTCTTCACCGCTGCACAGTAATCTAGGTTTGTTTTCTTTCCTTCACATATAATATGGAAATTACATATTAGACATAAATATCCCGCTCACATCATAAAATTATGTATGTTAGCAGATAGAATTTTCTTACGGAATGAAGAATGCCTTATATTAAATATAACTTGTAACGACGTGCATAACTCTCTTCTCAACTACCACACACGCTACAAAACTCTTTGCCATTCTGTGTTCAGCCCTACTCAGCTAGAACAGCGACGAGGAGATAGATGAGATGATAATGCTTGGAATTATTCCCATTTCACAGGGGAATACGAAATGGAGAAAAGGCACAGAAATATTATTATAATTATAATTACTGCGACTGCCACCACCGCCGCTGCTTCAGCTGCTCCAATGTTTAACTACGACTGCTGCCTCTACTATTACTTACTCTCCTACTTCTTTTTGCTCCGTGCATGACACCTTGACATGATGCTAAGTTCCCTTGTCTGATTTCACGTACAAAAGCTTACATCGTGTGGCTGGGCGAGTAAAAGTGGAGTATAGAGGAGCAAACGGCAGTGGCAGGAGCAGTAGCAGCAGCAGCAGCAGCTTTTGTTCATTTGCATTTAAAATGGGCTCGTCTACTCCTACTGCTTAAGCCGTAAAAAGTCATTATTCTAATAATATAATCAAGCAAAAAACTCTCTCCTATAGCCAGCGTCCTTTTTATAGTAATCGGCACACTTCACGAAATGTGGGGACGGCATATATACTATATACACGCTACGCAAGAAAAAAAAATTGAGAAGACAACAGATAAGTTTGTGTGTACGAATCCGACACCCTTGAATCCCCAATAAAACAGCCCATTTACCTGGAATATAAAATTGTTATTAAAAGTTGTGTCTATTCTGAAGAATTACATTTAGTAGAATTTGGTAATTGGCATGCAGTTATAAAGAAAAAAAAATGCCTAAAAGAATATTTGCAGAGATATTAAATTATCGGCCTATTTAACATGTCGTAAAAATGTTTGCATCTAGTATACTATGCATACAACACCATTGTTTACAGCCACTAAATGGTACAATTTTAGTATTGAAAATGTATTTATTTATGTGTGTGTGTGTGTGCGTTGAAAAGGACACGTTGTTGCCGACATCACAACAACACAACACACGCCACAACTTGCGTTAGTTTATTAAATGTGTGTGCGTGTGTCTATTATGCAATCTCTGCTGCCGCTGGTCTCTTCACTCTCCGACGTTTATTTACTCAGCTCCACCGTATCAACTGTGTTTTTCGACCTTTTTGTATCCAACTAGCAGGCACGCGGAGACACAAAAGCCGGCAAAACATACACAAGAGAGTGAGGGAGCGAGAAGAGGAGAGATTCAGGCAGTCTTGCCAGCCGCTAGAGCGTTACACCAACAGCCGTAACACCAACAAAGAACGCTGTTCTTACTATTTACACCAACTTGAAAAGGTTTTTTTCAAAGGGTTGCTTCAACGAAATCGCCCATGCCATGTGACAAAACATGTGCATACTTACATGCGCTTCTATATATTATCTATGCGTTTACAAACCAGTCACATGAACACCGATCTGATACTCTTCTGTGAGAGAGCATAACTGTAAAAAAGGCGTACTACCAACCAGACACTTATTTGTCCCAATCTCATATGTTACCTTATACGCTTAACATCTCTCTGCTGGTGAGGATGATGATAATGATGATAGCAAGCCTCACGATATGGTATATTTTATAATCTGTTCTGTAGTCTGCAAGCATATCATCATAATAATACATAGACAACTGCCGCTGCTGCTTCGTACACACACACACACACACACCACGGTCTCCGCCTACTCTTCTCTCTTTGTCAGAGAACGACGAGGAGGTCAAAACAGAAGATATGAATGTGCACTGTTCGTGTGCATTAATTATCTAAATTACAGCAGAAATAAATCACTAATTTTATGACGCTTCCTAGAAAAGCTTAGGTTAAAGTGGAACAGAGAATTATACAGCTTGTGTCCTCTCCTTCACCTCTTCCTTCTCTTCTCGCATTGTCTCTCTGTGTTCCCTTGCTACAGCTTATTATTATGATTGTAACTATACCGCCTGTGCGATCATGTGTTTTGTTCACACTTCAACCATCCATACCGTCACCAGCTCGTAGAAAACGAAAACAGAGAAAGAAAGATATTCAAGGAGAAGTTACAGTGGCAGTGGGGGGAAGGGGAATCGGCAATTGGAATTCACTCGCACTGTGTAAAGAGTAACAGTGAAAGCAGAAGGAGGTTGTGTACCATGTAAGCTAAACAGGGGAAATTTTTAAAAGGACTACTGGTGGGAAAGAAAAAAATGGCAATCACAGTTTAAATTTATGCATGTGTGTGTAAGCCCGGTTT
>JAHZNE010002830.1:0-33525 GCA_027744055.1 Callyntrura sp. NNG-2020 | reverse complement strand
ACGTCCATACATGCATAGGTAATTCTGTATAGGGTACGATGTGCACAAAAATAGCTGACAATAATAATACACACAAAAAATGGAAGACATGGCGAGGGAATACTTTACTGATACCGTTAGATGCATATATGTGCCTTATGGTGATGCATTATACGGATATAAACTTTTTTCTCTTTGTGCCCTCCTACGCATTCCACATCGTCATCAATGTTATGAGCTTACTTTTACCCGTGTAGTACTTTTACATTATTTACCAGATATTTGAATAGATCCAGACTAGGGGATTATGACAGACGGGGTACAGACGACGACGACGGACACAAGGCATCACTTTAGCACGAAGAACATCGAACGATGATGGGGTACCGTTGTGTTATACATGTTGTTTTATCTAATTTTTTGAAGGCATTCAACAACATGCATAAAAGATTCTTAAAAAGGCAAGCTTGTGAAAAGCAAGTAGTGCTGCAGAGAACGACAAGTAATCACAGAAGCACAGCAGCATTAGGGCAGTAAGAAGTGAGCTAATAAAGCTCTTATCCAACCACCCAATTTTTTAGTTGATGTTATGTACATATGTGATGCACCTTTTATATATAAAAAAGATTCTACACATTCTATAAGAAAGTGTATGTGGCATGAGGCAATTTGGATTCTGATGAATGATGAGGATGACGTAGACACTGATAGATATGCCTTATTATGTACATCGGTACATTATGGTAGTGTGTGTGTTGGTGTGTACCGTTTGGTACTTGATGGATGATTAATAAATCTTTAAGGCATTTCGTTCGAGAGTAACTGGCGATAATGATTAAATGTGAGTTTAGAAAAAATAAATGTCTGAATCTCGCATGCATGAAGTGAATTATATAGATGTACAGCTAAAAATCACAAGGGATTTTAGTGAGAAACACTATCATGATTGGTACTTCGCGTCGTACTAATGGTGATGATGAGTACGTTATAGAGAAAATTTCGATGAAGATGATTGGCTGTAGTCTGATAACGCGAAAGCCAGAAGACATGACGTTTTTCACACTCTGACTGTAACTGTGACTGCATGACCAATAAATTAAATACAACTAATCTAACTATCATTATTAAATTACATCATCGGGTAATGCACATGATGTGCACACAGCACTTTCCAATGCACTGCATTGCGTGTCTGTCTTCATCATTATCGATCGACTTTTCATCGTTAGTCGGCCAAAATCAAACTTATTAATGGTAATATTATACGTGATGATAAGAGGCTTAAAGTTGTACTTGTACTCAAGCTCAGGGACGTAATTTCTCCTTGTAAATTTTTAAAGGAAAATGATGTGTCGCTCAGCTGCTCATTTTCGTAGAACGAATCAGCGTTATGAGTGTGATAAAAGAAAAGAAAGGTACCAGCAGCACCAATAAAATTAAAACGAATGTACAGAAGCATTTCAAATGTGCAGATTTGAGCATATTCCCTTTGACTTGCGAATTGCAGTCTTCCTCCCACACGCAAATATGGATATATTTGCGTTAAACACTCTTTTATAGTATATTTTATCATATTGCCAGCACCACATCAACCTTGAAGCCTGAGATATGTAGCATGTGCAAAGGGCACGGCTTTATTTCAGCAATTTTATTAAAACTTCAGATTCTATAGTGTGTATGTGTGGGTATCTACTATCTCTGTTGTCAGTAAAAAAAATGTCATCCTAACCATCATATATGAACAAACCCCATGTGTACAATACTTATACATATTTCACATGGACTCATAATTCACACACGCAATAATTTGTATCACAAAGCTAATTACAAACAAAATTTGACTTCTTTTACAAACATGATTAACATTCCCCACCTTTCATCGCTACTATAACTTCTAATATCTCACATCGATATGCATATACTGTATGCGTGATAGTGATGGTGATGATTAGTGGCACTAACTAAGCATACATGTCTGCACGCTTATAAAACATGACCTTTCAGCAAGACAACACATGTCACGACTTCGTAATACAACGGCAACTTTTAAACAGGAAAGCTATCATCACCTCTCGCTCCTATTTTCGATATACCTTTTCCTTTAATTCAGCCACGGTTTTTGGTGGTAGTTTCACAAGATTTTTACAGAAGCCTTCAACGCAGTGTAAAGTCGGACGGCATAAATTAATATACGGGTTATGGCGATGACCCAGCACTTATATATTTTAACAAGCTACCTAACATCAAACCTATCTAAAAAGCATACGATTATGTATACACTTATTTTGAACGCATGCGAAGATGACTTGTTCCAAAATCAATTATTAACTTGACTGTGAGTACGTGCGAGGCGTGCGTACTTTTCAAACATTTGTACGTGCGGATTTATTCGTTTTTCGCTAAAATACCATTATAGAATTTTAAATATCATAAACAAAATGGCATCATAATCATAACTGTCACAAGGATTTTGAATTCCTGTAAATATTTCATGCATGTACTTCAAACTTAAATGCACTTATTCAATTGCTTTAAGTTATGCGTTCTGAGATTTGTAAATACATACCTATACACACACAATACAAAACATTAGTTCGGTACTACAAGTTACTCTTCATCTGTCTATAAGACTTTGTATCATACCGTAAGTTGGTTGAAAACACAGAGTACTGTTTATCAAGTAGAAATAAACAAGAATCGGTTTGTGTTCAAACAATCAAACGTTAACTTCCTATTAGTATGAGTATAAAATATCACGTTATTTAGATTTGTTGAAGTGTTTACTTAGTACACGATTTAGCTTCAATTATAGTAGTAGAACAATTATTACACTAAAACATGGCTACACAACCCATTCCCCAGATTATGTATATTTTGTAAATGATAGCATTACATGTGTTCTATCACGTCCAACCTTGTACACTTGTACGTTAGTATTCATCTCAAGCACAGCTCCCATTCTTACTTGTTATTACTCATGACAGTTCTGACTGATTCGATTATTCTCATAACTGTATTCTGCTGTATTTGTTGAAAAAGGATTACATAGTAATAGCAAAGCACTAAAGAGCACTTCTCATCGTCTCCTCATTTAAATTTTAAAATGGTTTTACGAAAACATGCAAAAGTGATTAAAAGAAGACATACTAGTGTTGTGATGATGAAATGATTTTACAATGATGAACGACATCACTACTCCTACAAATACAACTGATTGTAATTATCATGTATGGGAACATTCATTTTTCTACGACCTCTTTGCCATACTTCTTAATATTATTCAGGTAGCAGATAGTCACTTTTATTTTGCCACGCCGTACGCTGTACATGCATTTCCATGACCAGTGTTACTCAATTACAAACATGTAACATTCTAGTTTTTTCATCCACTCACAATCATTGTTGTTAATAATGACAAAAGTCACAAAATAGTAATTATTGCTTTTTTTCATATCCTGTTAGTTTCAGAATAAATAAGCTCAGTAGTTTATCATTTCAGTTGATGTGAAGTCGTAACACTTGAAAAAGCCGACCTTGTGTTGCATCATATAAAAGAACGCTATCGTGCTTTTGTCATTATATATTGTTAGTTGGTACTATGAGTGAGGTGTGAGGTCTTACACGAGGTGTGTATGACTTCATCTCATCAACCCCAATTCAAAAAAGGGTTCTCTCATTCACTCGCTCACTCACTCATTCCCATTCTGTTAATTTATTGAAGGTCGTACTTCCAAAAGCGAGGAAAATATTAAAACTCACTCATTCAACTTTCAGCTTAACAGTCTATATAAAACAACCTTTAACCATTTATCAGCGTGTAGCGACTGCGAATTTCTCTCTGACTCTTACAGTTACAAAACATGCATAACACTTTTTCTGGAAGTACCATCTATCTACCTGTGACAACACGACCACAATATATGATGAAACGTACAGAAGTGAGAGTTATAGCACACAGCACACACGACGAAATATATAAAGTACTTATCTAATTGATCCATTGAAAACCCCATTCTTTCCTTTACAAAGCATGAAATGGTGTGGGCAAAAATCATGAAATCAACAATATTGTCAAAGCAGAGCATAAAAGGATTTAATTGACTCATTTAAAATGATACTAAATCTAACTCCAGCAATCAAGTTATTGTCATTTACACAAATTATCATGTACACATAAAGGCATAACAATAATAATAAAACTATTACTGTATGAATATGAAATTCGAAAGGGGTAATATGACTTAAACTCGTGTAATATCCTATACATATATTGAATGCATTGGGACGTACGTAATCAAAGAGTAATAACATTTGCATATTTCCTTATTGATCTTTTCGCAGCGTCAACTGACCGCCAACCATTGCCACCTCCACCGCCAGGTACTTTTGTGTCTGCCCCGTTGTTTCAAAACAACAACAGTAGCTAATAATCAAGGCGTAATTTATCTTTTGCGTAGACACACACAGACCAACTACAAGGTTTACCAGTAATAATTTTTCAAACCTTCTTGATTGACTCAACCTGAAGATGTATGAGGGACACATCTTGTGTGCCCTGTGCTAATGTTAATCCTTCACAAAATAACACCCACGCTGTCGTCAAAATAATCTATTCTGGAAAGCCAATTCCTCGATTGGATACCTCTACAAAAATCAAGCAAAAAAGATTGTACAAACATACATGTCGCAATGCGTCTTGAATAAATAAAATACGTGGGTGACAATGATGATAACGACGATACTGTTGATAAAGTATTGACAGATGGCATACAATATTGAAATACCATTATGCGTGTGCGTAAAATATGAGTATGATTACTATCCAGACAGTTCTTGCACAGATCCCGCCCACAACACCCAAACAAAAACAGTTGGGTTTTAAAATGTGTATTTATGTAGTCGGGTATGAATAAATAAGTGGTTTGCTTTTCATCGTGCATTATAGTCTGGATCATCGATCATAATCGTTTCCAGAAATATTGTTTCGTCATGTTGCTCATATCAGGTATTTTCATCAATCCTCACAATATCAGAAGAGGAACGTCATTCAAACTTGATATTTTTCTATTGATCCCAACAGAATCAAATGCTCAGTGGCCGACTGTCTTTTATGAAATGATACACCTTTATTTTTTAAGTAGGCAGACCCGGTAACTCAGACTGTGCTACATTCATAACACTTAACAAAATATAAAAATAAATGAATGCAAATGCGTCGTCGTGCACAACTTTCTTTTTTACAAATAAAAGTAGGTATGAGCTCATCTCCCACCAATCAACCCGTAGGAGCTCATGTGGCATGTCGCTGTTGTCTTGTCTCACCGTCTTGCTGATATTCTGTATAAATATTGCAAAGGTGAAAAAGTAACCATAACGAGAAGATGGAAGAAAAGAATGTACCAACAAGGCATTTTTTCTGCTAAAAAATAATTATATACATATGGCGAGTTCACATTTGACAATCCTACTCACTTTACTCCACATGCATAATATCAAAAATATACAAGTACATGTGTCTTTCACAAAAGTGAAGCGTTTTTGCCTCACAATGAATTTATTGTTTACGACAGACCATATTATAAACCTACGTAAATAAAATGTAAGTAAATGCAGAACAATAATAATAGTCTAACTCAATAACTAGCACAGCGAGAAATAGACGTCTTCGACAACATAGGTAAGAATATAAATACTTTTTATTATAATGCATCCACCAAATGCAACGTCAAATGTGTACAAGTACAGACACGCCATATATTTTTGATATAACGAAAGTAAACCAGAGTTTATTTTTTTGGACATTACTCTTAGAGTGCTTGCTCCTTATAGATTTTTTATGAGTACAAGAATAAAATGTTTTTAAAAACACAGCTTGTAAGTTTTAATACCCATTTTGATCTGCAACATAATATATCATCCTGTTCATTTTTATTGTTCCAATGCTCCTTCAGACAGGCAGAGGCAGAGTGGGAGGTTTTGGAATGTGGTGTATTGCTGGTGGTGGGGTGACTTCTTGTGAGATCTCTTCGGAAGAGCATATAGGTAATTACAATTCGAAACGCCTTTCCAACGCATTGACAGCTAATACAAGAAAAAACACTAACGTGGTCTTGTTCGTGTGCAACTTTTTGTGTAAAACTGGGAACGATACCATCATTAAACATAAGACGGAGCTTGCATAAGGCTAATCTTTGGCTGGACTATGTCATCCACAGAAAGCAGATTATAAAGATGAAATCAGTAGAAAAGTTGAGTGTGCGTGAGTGGGCATTAATTTTGTCGCCATCTGGATCTATCCTTGTTAGGGGCCCACTTTTTACGAGAATATTCATAAAGCAGAAAGCTGAATGTTTTGAAATGTAATTTACGGAGTTAAAGTTTAGTGTCACGTTAAAACTGTGTACAACGCAAAACTCTATGAAGGCTTCCCTAAACCAGAAAACGTGTGGAATTGCATCTATCTTCCCACGAACAACAGGACGGACGAAAAGTTATTTTGAGAACACACAGAAGTTGCCCACTTAACCTGGAGTAGCCTCTTGTTCTTGTTTTCAACCGTTGAATTGGACCATAAAAGAAAAAACAGTCATCTCATACAATTTCCTTTTATGCTTTCTTCGTTTAATATATAGCTTTTATGGAGCAAATCAACTCAACGTCAAGAAGAAGTGAAAGGATTAGGTGGTGTAGCAATCCTGAGAATAGCGAAGATTCATTATTCGCCATTAGAGACTCTCTATTCAAAATCAAGCACTCTTTATTTTGGGCATCTTCAGAGGACTACAGATTTTTCCTCTGTGCTTCTGTTATATGGTAGATTCTATTATGATTACAAATATTTAATAAAGTTATCTCTATCTTTATGTGTAGTCCATATGCAAAATTATGGAAATACAGCGATAGTATGGTGTCTCCTATTGGCGGTGACTACCAGTTAGGTGCACGGTGTTTTCTGGCCATAATATTAATTCACTTTACCGCTGCTGCTGCTATTCTTACGTCGTTTGTTTCGCTCCACCATCTCCACCTACGCACACGATTCTGCGTCCCACGACAAAAATGAAGCGGCGCTATTAGAATTCTTACAGCGTATACGCAAGGTTATATGTTTTACCTACTTACATACTACATATAGGCATTTTAGGTCGCTCACTCACTCTATAGTCCGTATGCACATGCACGAATTATGTACTTGACAAGGGTGAGCGAGAGTACAATTGCAGCAAGCCACATGTCTACCAAAATGCCACGAAAGTCTGCAGCTCAAGCCCTCTAAAAGGAAACATCAGAACTTATTTCGGTTCCCCAAAAAGAGCACATGATGATTGCATTTTAGAACTACAAGATGCAGACATAATCACATGCACATGCACGAGGTAGCATAAATAACAAAAGATGCAGTTATTTTCACATTGCTACATATTTGAGTAACTCCTACTTGTACTATGTAAAAATGTAAAGTGCATCTACTGATAATAGTATGCACACAGGCGAGATGATCTGCTTCCTTTTGAATCTGAATCTGAGCTAACAAAACATTGGCGTGTGCCCATCCCGGTTTCTAGGGTTGTTGATTGAAAGACAATCAGATAATGCAAGGATATCTACAACGGTGATGATGATGGGTTGGACTTTTTGGCTTCTTACAAAGGTAATGCAAGTGTCCTTGGTGGTTTCAAAAGCACAACAGATACGTAGTAAACATCATAACGTAAGGTTAAGCATGTGGTCCCTCTTCTTTCTCAAGCCGTGCCAAATTGCATAACCCACAAATGAGAGCTACACATTATATCGAATATTCTGCTTTGCTTGCACCTTGCACTCTACTTATATAATTAAGTCACATCACAAATCATTGCATCGCATTAGTTTGAACAACCTTAATCATCAGAAATCTCCTTAAAGTCAGTTTATACAGATAATGAGTTATTTTCACTAGTTATTATTGTTATGTTTTACTTTTGCTGATGACGATACAAATTTTCGGATGTGCCAAACTATGTGATCATCATCGTGTTGTTGTATCTCATCATCTCAGCTATGAAGAGGAGTACAAACATCCATTTATAGAAGAAAAGCCTCAAGATATAATACAAACATGTCTGCACATTGCTAAAATGCTAAGGTCATCTTGCCATACAACACACACTCGTTCAAATAATTACACAACCGAAAATTGCTACTCTAGTAGCACTTATACGTATTTACCCAGTGCGAGTGTGACATATTTAACTCATTCTAAGAATACTTACATTGAATTCAAGAAAGACAGCCTTTTTATATGGATATAACGATTTCTTTACTTGTTTTTGTCCATGATTTTGTTTTGAAGTATGAAGAAAATGAACGCTCTCTTTAAAATGACAGCAGCATGCCAAACAAACCTTAAACCAGTCAAGATAAATGGCAAACAAACTGGCAGAACGACAAACGTGTGGTCACAATTATTCACTGAGCGCGTACACACTCATAATAGTAATAACATCTTTAGGCTTTCACCGTGAAACTATCAGCACGATGATAACTCGTCTTTCTGGTATTATATTTTTTCGTTTTTTCTTGGATTTCATCTTCAGCTCGGCTCACCTCCGACTGCTCACACTGCTTGTTCAGGTTGCCGTCGTTTATTTCACTACAAGCTAGTCTAGCTCGGATTGATTTCTGGGGCTACCCAATAGACCAATGACAACAGCATACACAGCTTTAAAAATATAAGGAGCGAAGACAACTTTGTTAAATGAAAGACACGTTTTATCTGTTACCTTTATTGCTTTTTGCAGCATGAACAAGAAACCAGACAACTTCTGTATTATTGTTGGTTTATTTTAATGCATTATGGGACGTCTGAAGTGAAATGAAAATTGTGAAGTGGTCAGTATCAAATACCATCTTTGTGTAACAAAGGTCGTGTGGTGATTATGATGAGATTTGCGAGAATTAATGCATAATAGACCAAATACTAATATTTTTCACACTTAATGAATGTCATGCAAGATCATGACTACACAATTCTTTTATAATAGGCTTTTCAGTGAAGGAGATAAAACCAGTCCAACTATTATGCAAATCAGAATTAGTCCTCGACAAGGTAGCAATTAATGCCTGCCTTATACACGAATCGTCCACATTATACCTTATTATCACTATGAAATGAAGAGTAAATAGCCTGAACATAAAATGGGCAATCAAAAACGTCTAAACAAGTTAGAAAAAGAAATTTATATGCTGAGGCTCCTTAAGAAAGTGAACAAAGATTTTTCAAGCTCGCTCATTTTATTTCTCCGCACGCATGCTATTTTCATCTTGTTTACAAAGAGCGACAAATTTTCTGCCTTTCTCTATATTTCATTATCCTTTACGAATTTTTATTTATGATTTTCTTCTGTAGCGCTTAAAAGTTACAAACGTTACTGATTGTGAGAAGTTGAAAATGATGATGGCGATGCCTTTTTCGTCTTTGTCATAAAACCATACTCAAGGTCTCCTCACATATTCCGCAACTGCCAGTTTCGTTTTAAGCAACAATAAATCAATGGTGCAAGCAAACCACACATATTTTAGAAGTCAGTTTTAATTTATTATTTTACTCACATGGCATTACATGTACACCTTCTGTAGCAAGAAGATAATGTCGTTGACGAAGATGAGCTTGTTTTCTTTCTTCACCATGATATTACCCCTATAACCTTTCATATTCACGTTTAACCCAGGGTTTTAGCACGATATATCGATATGAATGTGTACAAATTAGGCACAATAACCAACGCCCTTCCTTCCGGTGACTGCAAAAAGCCATAAACTAATGTAAGTAATCATCTTAGAAAACAGATAAAATCTTGCGCAATATTTTTCTACATTTTCCAAAATAAACGAAATGAAAAATTTCACATACGTATACATGTTCGATTATAGTTTATAGTTTCCTATTAGTAGGCATTGCAGCTGTGCCACGTTTAAAATCATTTGCAGTAAAATATCTTAAATACCTACGTGAATTTCTGAGCTGATACGTGCAACCCAGCACAAATATGACCATACAGTCGTAAGAAGTCCTATGATTTTAAAATTTGGCTTGTGCATGAACATGTCCAACTTCCCTTCATTTAACAGCTCTTACGTGTAATTTCATGCCAAAGTAAATACATGTATAATAGATTCGGCAACACCATGCTTATCTCACCCACAAGCCCACAATTTCCCACTTCATCCCACCACCACCGCACCACAATCTAATTTTCTACACGATCGGAATATTAATTGCATTATTTTAGTGAACCACATAAAGGAAGGTTCAAAATACAAACAAGCTAATTGTTTGTATTATTACATTACAAAGGCTGATCTAAATAAATGTACCAAAGTATTACAGCAAATCAGCCAATAGCTTTTGTGATATAACGCCACCTACACATGCCACATCAGGGTAAGCCTGCCAAAAATTAATTATAAGGTCAAAATGTCACCCAGTTGGCAGACATTCGACTGAAACAAACAACAATAAGGTAATGATGACTGACTACGTGCCCTGTCAACTAAATACCTAACTGCTTAAATGGTACAGCTGCAGGTATAGAAAGATTTTGAGATTTCCTGCAGGCATATACAAAGATACATGTTCATTAGAGCCTGTCAATCTTCTAGTTTTTGATTCCACACTAAAATCGTTTGGCGTACGAAGCCAAGTTTAATATAACTAACACACGCAATAGGGAATTGCATCGGTATAGAAATTTTTCTATACTTCCTCAAATACAGGCGACATGTTTGCAACCTTCGGATTAGATGAGATCAAGATGAGAGCTGCATTGGCTGAATAAACAAACAAAAACTGGTCATCTTTGTTTCCTTCCAAACATACGCAGGAAGTAGTTGATTTTTGTTTATCATCACTTTGATAGAATCTTTGAATCTTTATATGCATAGCATTTTTGTGTTATTACTGTTCCCAGGCTGTTCCATATGCCAACCAACCTGAAGCAAATTAGGATTGTCAATGCACGTTAAGCCACTCCGTTGTTATTTGCGACAAGATCGGACCGAATTCATTGTAGTAATCAAGGTTTGTGCATATATGCTTAATTTATTGTGTACATCCGCTGTCAACTAGTAACCAATATAGGATGACAAAATAAATAACGTCTTACACGCTCTAATCTTTGCTATATCTGTATATCTTTGCTTACTCTTGTATTGTTTTCTGTCGCAAATAAATCATTTTCTGTGCTGTCGTGTTACCTCTCGACCAACTAAAAACTCAGCAGCAAGGTAAGGCTTACGTTCTAAAGAAATGATGTCTGGTTCAAGAGTTAAGATAAATAGTACAAATCAAACATCAACACCACCCAAAATTGAGTATGATATGACCTAGGACTGATATTATACTACATACACATGAGCAAAAGTATACAGTATGTGGGAATGATGAATGAGGATACGTTTTGGGTTGTATACATAATGGCACACTTAAAAAATTACACAACATTCGCGTTATTGATCTAAAATATACACGTACTATTAACCTTGAGTGCGCACGTGTCATTTACTGGTTTCAAAGATGGCAATTTTTCGTGCTTTATGTTATTTATTAGTCGCACGTTAAATCATGGTAAATTAGCAGAAATTAGTTTCATCTATAGATAATGGCATGGATTGTGGAAAGTTGTGGGAAATAACATTAAATTTGTCACTATTTAAGATCAATTGCCCAGACTGTTGCTGGATTCCTGTTACTCGTAGATTTAAAAAAAAGAATATATTTTGATTCTCACATGGTTGAAATATTGAAATACATGTTTTTATTGTGTCAGTGGCAATATGTTTAACATTTTATATTACAGAGCTTTATCACTACTTTCTCTGTAACATATCCCGCATCATCCTCATCCCGGTGATCTTTTCACCTGTCGGCACAACTGTTATATATTATTTCTGGCAACAACTCTCAACTCTCAATGTGCAAATTATTTCTATTTGCAGACCGGTGCCGGTATTTAATACTGGTGGGCTTGTCTTATCTATCCAGCCCTAATTCTTCATTCTACTCTACTTTCATCTGGGGATACGTTGTCGAGGTTTGTTTATGGTCGAAGTTGTATACACACCATATTCAGTACAGCTACATTCAGCTCTTTTTCGTTGGCAAACTTCCCATTTTGGTAAGTATTATTTTATACACTAGTTACAAATTAAGCAGTGCTCATTCATTGAGCGCAAAAGACTATCCGGAAAATAATTATCATCAAAGCTTGGTAAAACTCACACTGTCGTTGTCAAGAAAACAAGACACATGAGCGAAGAAAAATGTGACTTCACAAGACCAACTAATCACGTAGTTTCTATTTTCATAAGCTTCGATGTCAAATGCGGAGACTTAGATACTGCTTGACAATGTTTATATGGGGCTTACCCTCAAACGAAAAAATCGTCGTCGGCAACGATTATAGTGAGTGTTTTCCGATACAAACATAGTAAAAAACTAAGCTTCATAAATGCAGCATGGAAAACTCCTCTTGGATGGTGGTGATGCAACTTAAAAATTACATCACTGCTGTACTTGCCCGTGTGTCGTGTTGCCATAAAAGTAGGACAACGTCCTATTTTTATTAGCATTTATAATGAAATCCAGTTGTTTCTGAATGATAGTTTATTGATGTCATTTACAATGCTACAAAATATGCTGACAAGTTCAATTAGAATTTACGACTTACTTTCTTCGGCCAAAATTTTAAATTGATATCGCATACATCCTATACGATAGTTACATAAACACCGAAAATAAGCAGTAATATTGCGAGTAGTATGAAAAAATCAAAGAATGCACATTCATGTGCTACACATTAGACTATTACTACACACTATTAGACAACTTCATCACTGCTAGCTGGTTTATAATAGCTTGTTCACTGCGTGTATTACATGCTATATCGGGTTGATTATGATTTATTGTCGTCCGTCACTATCACTCATATCGCAATTAGTAATGTTGAGTTTGAGTTTCATGAGGCATATCTATTTTCAGAGATGACAAAAATACGAAAACAAACGACCAGTGTGACTATGACGCAACATGACGTAAAATACATACAAACAACGTGTATATATTCAATCTATATAACACTTGTACCGTTGAAGAATTAAAGTAACCGAGTGCACTAAAATATTCATACTTCGAATATCCTGAAAGCAAATTACATATTCTACGCTTGATTTCATATATTAAAAACTCATGGTTCCTCTCGGAAGCAAATTATTTTGTCTACCAGCAAACAATAACAGATAATCATCGCGATATCAAAACACGCCGCGTTGCTGTTAAAGTAATTTCCACTGTTGACTGTGCAGTGCAGAGCCTGAGCCTGCCCTTTATTCTTCCAGTAGTAGCAAAGAGCAACGAAAAAATTATCGCTGTTTCATTATCACCCGCATTATAATAAATAAAAAGAACAATAAACACATGTGTGTTCACCAGCACGCTGTACTCGTAAAAATATATTCTACTCCACACGCACGACGTTATGCAATATGCAATACTCATAAATGTAAGGGTTGTTGTAGATCACTAAAATTCCAACATGTTTTAGCACGTTGTTTTCTTTACGGCAAGATAATAACAATAAAAACATAGCCTGCCGTGGTCTAAACTCCTCATTCTCTAATAACTTGCGCCATCGGAGCAACATAAAAGTGTATAGCCAAATTGTTGCTCAAAAACATACACAACGATTATGTTTTATGAAAATGAAAAAATGAAGCAGGAAGGGAATTGACATGCAAATTAATTAACAGGAACACAATCATCGGAGCAAACCGTATACATACCTTTATGTCGGAAGGATTTCCAGAGGTTACCAACTGCTGTTAGAGCACTGTGAAAAGAAAAACAGTCATATTTATTTAGTATATAAGCACAAAATAAAACAGTACAGAACATATTTTGTTTGTAATGAAGACGATAACTTTATATTATCATGAAAATACTGGCTGACTTGCTATCGTGCATTCTCATGATATAATGTAATCAGAGTATTGTCAGAAAAATCAACAAATGCCTACATATTTCATGGAAGTCGATGACGGTTTTCATAGATGATTTGCTGTATAGTTCAAAGATTGCATCATTTCTGTTTATGCTAACGAAACGAGCAGAGATAGGTATTTTTGTTTATTATATACCATAGAGGTCCCTATCAAACCAACGAATAAATTGTCGTCCAATCAGAACTTTCTACATCTGTTCATGATGAGCTGTCATAAAAAGTTTTTTTTTATTTTCCTTTAATGACATAGCGCACACTGATGGAAATACTCTACTAACGTAGAACATATGAAAACACACAGTAATGGAACAAAGATTTGGTAATAACAGGTCTTTAAACCTTTGATTTCTGCCATGTCAAAAACCCGTAGCAAGGCACCAAACCATTATAATGCAAAAAGAATATAACACGTGATTTAAAGCATTTTATCTGTATGCAAAATACAAAGTGTACCGGTACCGATATCCTATTTTATACATTCACGAAGCTGCCTACCAACATTTTAATATCCGTGACACCATCCCATCAAGCTTCCAACGTGATGGTGAAAAGGATGATGGTTACAATAATAACAATAGGATCTTGAAATCTCATCAGCTTTTTTTGGCAAGAAAAACAGCACTTGACGTAGGAGCAAACAATCATGATAAGTACTTTTCTCTTCTGGTGTTCCATTTTACGCGTATCTCCGGAAAGAGGAGGCTTGCCGTAAGTGTCGATGTTCATAATAAAAATGCATGCACGCAAAAATCAAGCAAGAGTGGAGTCATCAAAATGCTATTATAGCACAAGGCCATAATGCATAAAGTGGACCAAACAGTTATAAGAAGTACATGTACAACGTAAGCTCTCATTCTAAATTCATGACAGATTCTTCTGAAGAGGTTTACTGAGAGCGTTCTGGGCTTGTTTTACCAAGCTCTTTAGCTACCGTGACATTAAAAATTTTGACGTGAAATGTCAGATCCGCCGCTACACGAATTCGATCGGGTAAAAACAGGAAAAATCACTTTCCACTTTTCACAGTGTGTGCCAATATAGCAAGCATATTATTATTATGACATACTCTCTACATTGGAATAAAGTACGCTCATTGTGATGGAATGCTCCATACATCACCGTGATTCAGAAGAAGCATGCAGTAAATCCAACCTCATGCACGTACAGTAAACTTTGATGACAATATTCCATGGAAAACAGTCATAAACTACCTACTAGTAAGATTACCAACAACATAATACAACAACGTTTGTATGGCAGGTATGGATGAGCATGTACATACGTATGCACCTAAAAGCATGAATCACACACATCATAAGTGAAATGGACAACGGGACACGGGATAAACTGAATTTTTAACAATAGTTGTCCCAATATGGCATGATCGCATGATAAGGACATGCATAATATTAAATATGAACTAGATATGAAAATATGTAGATTTTATACATTTAGATTGGTACAGAAATACATGTTCGTAATAATTTTGAGCACAGACTGTGATAAGAAGAAAGTTACAACAGTCATTATTTATCACCCGAGTTCACTGTCCAAATTCATCTCACTTCAAATAATACAGGACCCAGATATATGTAGCTCACTGTGCAGCAGCGTGCAGTGTGTATATTTCGACACTTTTACGAGAATATTGTGTTGACAGCAAAAAAGCATTACACCAAACGAAAATGAAGTCCTTTGCACTCCTACTGTTGAACTCTGCCACATCGGCAACACACTTCGTTTTGATATGATAAATATGCCCATGACGTTAATACCTCTATCCAGGTGATAAGCTGTAAGCTGTGCTTCCGAGATTGGGGACATCAAACAAGAAGAATGGCATAATACGTGTACATACAACGTAGGTAAGGTATACGTACTTGTTTATAAATTGAATTAACCAGGCTTAATACCAAGTGTCAACAAGTTATCGGTTTGGATATGGGGAATGAAAATAAGTCTTTGACACCGAAAACCACGCAATACACAAATTCAAAACAAAGGTGCATAATGCATAAAATACCAAAAATTTAACATATTAAACAATTAAAGAATAATATTGTGATAAAAGAAAAACGCGTACCATTATTCGAGAGAAAATACCAAAATACCTATATAACTATAACACAGTCACATTCACAAACGACAGTATTTTAATATTTCATGTGCATTATAAAACAAATTCATGACGCTATTATTAAAGCAAATGACTATTACCGCTCACTATATTAATAATTAATATACACTTATCTACAGACAACCGATGAAGCTTACTTAACCATATGCACAGAACACTTTCTCCAGAACTGAAAGAGCTGCCATTTCAGTGTCTATTTTTAACATCACAAGATACCATTTATAAACTTGATTTCATCAACAAACGCAGCTTTTACGGCTGTTTTTCTTCAGATGCTCCTTTGTTTGTGTCACAATGAAGGCGATCACTACCACTAATCCTCCACACCCCACACACGCGTTAACAAAAACAGCGGAAATAAAGGTAAAACCTCTCAGAAAATGAAATCTTGGGACGAAGCTGCAGTCATAAATGTTTGTGCTTCAAGTTTATAGTGAGAGAGGAAGCGAGTTAACCTCTCATTTCGATGCTCATGCTCACTACTCACACGTTCACTTCACAGACTGTCAGCCGAACCCAGCACCAGCACGCGGGTTCATCTTGTGGATGGAATGGATGAGTTGGATGGTTGACTACTGCTGGTGAGTGTGCTGGTAAACTTACTTGTCGGTGATGTGAGAGAGATGAGCTCATTTGTGTATAGATATCCGATGGATATTTTTTCTCTGTAACAAAGCAAGGCCATCCGTGTGGTATAGAAATCGTATGTCCCTACATATAAACTCAACGACTTGTTTCGTCTCTCACTCGGCTTTATATATTCTTTGCACAATAATAATGTACAAGATTTACGCCAAGTTTACACAAAACGTTGTGTCTGTCTAGCCAATAGTACAATGCTACTTACTACTAACTTTTTTACCTCCTTGCAAGCTACCGCAAACAGCAAAAAGGCTGCCACTTTCCGACTATTTATTTTTATTATTACACCATGCCACTTACAAGTATACAAACTTGACTTGAAAGCTTCACATCAAGTTTTATACATCCTCCGCCTCATCTCCTAAGTCTCTCTCCTCCATACCATTATTACTCCGGTGGCGGTAGTGGTGGTATAGTGTTTCTTAGAGTTAACAACGGTTTTTCGGCACGGATAGTCGTACAGCATCAAAACCCAACGTCGCGTCGTTGCACATGTACACTACTGCCCCATATACCACTTTTTCATGACACTTTTACATCCGAGCTGTTGTGCTTTCACCCGTGTTCCGTCCCATCTACAGCTCACCTCACTTCACATGGTTAAACTTATACCAACTGCAACTCAACTCGGTGTAACATGAAACGAAAAGCGAGAAAGAGCAGAAAAAGAAGAAAAAAGTTTTAGACGGTGTGGTGTATTCGTGAAATGTGTGTGGTTATTTCTTATAGACCGGTTGGATACTGACGATGATAAGTATAATAGGAAGCACATTTTACCAGCATTGCAGATGTAGAATCATGGTTCTTCCTTGGGGAAACATGAATGAAAAAGGAAGTCATGTAACAACATGAATACTGTACATTACATACATGCTGTTTTGACTGCACTTACTCACTCGTGTAGTACAACAGCAAGGTTTCAATGTGCACGCTCCAACTTTGGCCCTTGGAGTTCTTTTTCAATTTATAAAATGAACCTTTCGACCATGTTTGTATGAGTCTTCGGGCTTCTTAGATTTCTAAGCACACATAAATGCTAAGTCGGAAAATAAATATGGTATGCCAAATATACTTATTACGAAGGTATCCCACCCAGCCCATTATGGCTCAACTGTACCGTACCCAACTGCTTCACAAGCTCTATAAATGTAGTTACTGGTTGCAATTTAAATAAACGGTTGTCCAATTCAAAATAAAAGCAATGGGATAATTGAGAGAGAAAAACTTTTAACCTACCCCCGTTTCTCTGGATAATATAGCTGATAGTAAAATAGTCGACTGACATCCGAGGAGCAATGCTCAAACTTTGAACAAGCGCCTTAATAAAGTTCTGCAATATGCAATACATACATGGTAATACCCGTGCACACTCGTGGAGTGTCCATGCCAGAGTCATTAATCTTGAAAAAAACGACAGAAACCCACGGGGATCGGATAGAGATAACTGTTATACGTTGAGAAAGGAAGCGTAGTTAGCGATAAAAAGGTTAAGTTTATGTACTTGAACAAAACACAACACGATTTTCATGCCATCCCCGCCAGCAAGTCAACAGTTGCTGCGATGGGTATTGACTGTATGTACTGCAAAGACTGATACAGGAAAATTACATGCAGATTTTCACTTAACTGAAGTGGTAAAAAAAATCTCGGGAATAAACTTCATTTGCTTACTGTTGTACTACAAGAAAATTGTAATTTTCTAGTTTAATGTATCTATTAACTAAACAAGTATGTAGTTCACCAACTAGTACTTATCTTGTAAATTATTGATCATTTGCGTATTAAGCTGAAGTATACACGTATTTGCTTACAACAAGTAATACAATTTACTTTGTTTGAAGTTCTCTAGTCCTGTTGACTTAGGGTAGGAGGAATCTTTTACGACTGCGCCTATGTTTGTACTATTACACAGCACACGCAGATGGGCGCCTGTTTCGAGTCAGCAAATAAAAGCACTGAAATACCTCTACATCAGCTTAATGAAAATGATTTACTGAATTTGGAACACCTAGTGAATTAACGATGTGCTGTAATGGTTACAACTTATACAAGCAATGACACAAATGAGTATATGAAATATGAGCATAGACTGGGCAGTGGGTATTGTTGAGCAAAAACAAACAAACTTTTTACGCGGATGGTGATGATAACACCAAAAATGCACAGTGCTACATTCGTTATATGTGGTAGAATTGTAGATAAAATAACATTGTAAAACCGCAGCACGTCCCACTCTCTGTTAAGTCCAGTCCAAGGAAGGCCTTACAAAAAATAGAAGCCCGTCGACAGAAAACAGGGAATACACGTTTAAGATACGTAATAGCGCAACGTGAATTCCCTGTTAAGAATAAGAAACTAGAGAAGTACCTACGGAAAAATGGGTAGAAATAGATAATGACACAGCGTAGCAAATAGCACGAATGTTCGAATTAAAAGTAACAAGAAATAGACCTGCAGTTTGCAAGTGGATTATGGTCGTATATTAGTTTCGTAGTAGACTTTGCAAATGAAAAAGTAATAGATACTGAAATATCAAACTTTGTAAAACACGCTTTCACATGAAGAAGTTATGCAAAATCTTGTCCTCTAATTTGAATAGTCATCATCGTGTAAACTTAGTTTTCGCATTATCATCGTTGTTTTTATCATCGTATGATATATTAAAACAGTAGCTTGATAATAAGTTGCACATTTCTACTGTCTTTTGCTGTCTGTGGGAAAATTACATGTGAAACGTGAAACTTCCTTGTTGGTTTTTGGCTGATCTTGGTACTTCATTCTTAAAACAAGGTACAAGGGTAAAAAGAAAATATGTAGGTGGTTGCTGTGCATAGTATCTACTCGCGCCAGAATCAGCTTAAGTCAAAGGAAATTAAGCGAAATTAGATACGATAAGAAAATCTAACCCCTTTTATCCACACACGCATCACAACGCTTTTAGTCTGGACCAGAATCGTCGTCTAAAACTTGTGGCAGCTTGAAGTAAAAATTTGACTAATATCACATTTATAATATTCAAAATAATGCACAAGACAAGAAAAATCTCAGCATGGAGTATCATATAATCAGCAGCATGCATATGTGTAGTAATGTGAGGTAGTGATTACCTGATGAAACCTTTTAACTCATTATTATATATCAAGTACAATTCTGGGCGTGGAAAGTATGAATCAGAGTATTTTATGAATGCAAGTACATATAAAAGATGTTATTTGGTAAGATTGACTATGTCAAGAATATTCAATTCCACACCAATACTATTTCCATTTCCTCTAAGATATGCATATAATATAATAGGTTAAGAGCAATAATGAATATCATCATAATTTCGCCATGCATCTAGGTAATCACGATCTTCAAAAAGCTATCTAATCAACATGATTATTAAAACCAAAACACAAGAGTGTATTATTGTATACATGTTTTTCTGCATCGCAGCAAAGGGACAAAAATTCATACTCTGATAAAAATTTGTGTAGAACAGGATAGGTATATGTTCATCGTTGCCGCAATTTTAAACTTCGGAATAAAATGTTTTCATCAAAATGAGAGGTGCGTAGCGTATGTAATAGTGTATTACCTACATTGCGCAATTCTTAATCTTATCTCTCTTTTTGGCTGGCCTTTAGAGTAAACGTGTTGTTTTGTTGGCCGGTGCATCGCTTAAGGATACTCACTCCATCTTCTTTGTTTTCTTTATTCGGAAAATATTTTTGTGCTTTCATGGGCCTAAAAACGCTTCAACTCGATCGTATTATGTATCATTATCTACTTTACTTCATTCCATTCCACCTATGTAACATTTGATTGGTAAGACATCATCGTAGCTCATGAGCTGACTGCTTTTTTCATTTGAATGCAAATTTCTGTGATGTCATTTCTTTACACAGGTAATTGGTATGTAAAATCTAGTTTATTTCTTCAGTAAAAGACTAACTATTGCTGAAGATGTCGATGGGCAATCAAAAAAACATGAGTGAGAAATGTGCCTACATGTATAAGTATATACAAAATGACATGTTGTTCTGTCAAGAAGCTTCCTTTGTACATTCATACTACTGCAACTCAACCAACTAAAACACCTAGTCGTCACTAATATCCATTCTTAAAGAAACAGCATATAGGGATATAAATATGCTTCCTTTACTATTGTACCAGTTAGCTGTGTTTAGTGTTGAACAATGATGCTGATGTCATTTCAAATATACCAGAGTTTCTCGCAACAAAGAATGAAAGAAAACTGTTAATAAATTTTTATTTTCGACTTTTATTGTTCAACTATTTCATAATCATAATAAAAAGCATTAAGCATTATGGTTATGAAGGCAAATGTGTAGCACTGGTGGCAATTGGCAATACATACTTGGTTGCATTAACTACTTATATAAGGGTTATCGGTGAACAACGTTTGGATTAGACCCTGTCATGTCAAAAATAAAATAAAATGTTCCCCGTTTACTGAAGAAGCTATACTATAGATATATGTTAACCCAAGTGTGCAAGACGTGATTGTGTTACCATTCGAATCGGAACTGCTATGGGCTATGACGGAGTAACGATGAAGGCGTCAAATTTTCTGTTGCGCAGCTGTTAAAATTAACACGAAAGGCGAGAGACGGTAGATGTTTATTAATGAGAACGGCGGACAGCCGGATAAACAGACGTAGATATAACTCAAATAATTTTAATACATAGATGCAGCGCTATCTAAGAACTAACAATGTGTGCTCAAGTTCCACATAACTCTTTTCACCTTGTGCCTTTTTCCCCTGTTGTTCCATTACGGCAAATTTATTCAACGTTAAAAAGGGTTTTAGTCAATACGCCTACCAGGATCAAACAAAACAATTCCACTCATTTCTACGAATAACAACTCGACGTGATTTCTTTTTGCCATGTTTTAGTTAACTACTACACGAATCCAAATATAACTTGCTCTCCACTACTATGCGTCCTTGATATGCTCTTGTTATGATATGTACAGCTCTGACGAAACAACAACCCTGCGTCGTCAAGTGAAGCTATTAACGTTCTTTTCTTTCAGATTGTCTACAGCCCCATACAATAATATTATACATGTGAGCAATATATAATACATGCATATTATGAAGAGCAATGGAATCATTTATGCCTGGAGATTTGATGGGGGAAGAAGAATGTAACACAAAATCATAAACCCAGACATAAAGACTATAATGTAATACTTCTTACAGACTGGCAGTTGGCACGCTACAATTTCAATTTGATTTTGAACTCTCCGTCTCTCTTTTGCTCTTTGTCGTTGTTTTCATAACAGGTCGGCAAATGGCAAGTGCATTTAATGAGGCTTTACAAGTGAATAATTTTCTCGTCTCCTACATTTAGTCGCTAGTTCAAGGTCTTCCTTAACAGGCTTGGCTTTGGGGTGTTACGTAAAAGCATAAACAAGACTTAAGTGGAGCATTTAAATATATAATCCTGTAATTATTATGCACGTTTCCTCATTTTTATACAAACTTTCGCATCATAAAAACTTACAATAAACCTCGCTAAAAGTTCATACCTATATTATTATACTTAATTACAAAGTTAACTGCATGAATGCAGATTTGAAAATGAACATGAAATGAAGTTTCATGGTGAGAAATTATATTTTTCATATTTACAACTTAAGTAAAGAAGGCTTACTGTTGATAATAATAATAACAACAACAATGATGAAAACACAATGCTGAAAGCATTGCAATTCTGGAAAACTGGATTGACAAGGATGTAAAAACATTTTTCCACTACACGCCAACCCTTCATAACCATGTAAAGCGCTGTTGCTGTTTATGTTTTGACAATAAACCCGGTCGTTCATTCAGCACTTAAAAGTCGCACAAAGTTTCAATTACCACTGCATGTGGCATGCATACCTACCTTCCCATTTGGTAAGCAAAATTTTTATAGCTTTTCCAAAATTTTATGTTATCTGCGGTTTTATTATCATGTGCCACAAAAACGAAAACTTCGACATGGTACCATTTGCATTTTAACTTTTATTAGTGCAACACGCAATTTAGTATAACCCCGACAAAACTTTAAAACTTACCGGCATACTTATAACTCGAAATTATTCAGTGGCGATCTGCTACTTATTACGTACTACAATTTCCAATGCATTTAATCAACATGTGAGACATGATCTTATTTCTGCAATTGCAAGTTTGGAATATATATGATTTTTTTCTTTTTATTGCAAAGTACCTTTATTCTTTCCTTTTTATACAAAATAAATATTTTGCTACTACACAAGTAGCCTTGAGCAAGGGCCAACACATCACGGTATCATCGCACATTAATGTACGTATTATCAAATGATTGGGGGCTTTGAAATAATGACTACTCTTGGACTAGTCTATTATGATTATGGCCTGTAGCTAGAAGATTTAATGTCAGTGATGGAAGACACGATCATGGGAGAAGGTTGGTCAAAGCAGTTCAATCAATAACAAGCTGAACTCATGTAGTTTCTTGTATGTTGCTGTATCATTTTAATCCCAAATTAGAGCCTTTGCAGACGGAGTCGTGAAATGAAACTAATTCTCTTAAAGTAGTAGTGATCACACAATTTCTTTGCAATTTTTTGGCAATTATTTTTATTGCTGCAAGTTGAGTACTGACTGACCAATGAATACCAAACCAAGTGAGCAGTTAGTTAAACTCCTATTTCGTTTGTGATCTTCTACGACAATTTCGTGTGTTTGCCTTAGCAGTTAACACAAATTGATGTTTTCTTATACATACATTAGACATACTACGCTGTTATTGTCACTTTTTTTACATACTTATTACCGCCAACACAACGGAATATATTTGTTATTATCCTGAATTGCAAGATTTTCTTATTGGGAGGGCAGCAGGCAGAAAAGCAAATGTAGGAAACCATACAGTATTAGCATTGCAAAACTAGGGTAAATTAGTCAAGATATATGACTTCCACCAACCATTAGAGTTTCTGCGTCCTGCGTTGTACGAAATACATGAGAAGTTGGCACAAAACAGTAATTGTATCAACGTTTCATCTCATAAAATTGTCTCATACATCAGTTCAATTAGTTTAGTTTAGATTAACTGATCTCACTAACTGGGCAAGTAAAGAGTTTTACGAAAAATAGAAGGAAATACACATGCACAAGTAGACATATTATTATTATTATTATTACAACAATAAATAAAACAAAAGAAGCTTGAAATGAAATATCAAGGTTGTTGAGGATGAAACGCCTCCCTCTGGCAAAGGTTTGACTAGTAACTAGCAATTACTGACCAGACCAGATAGACGCAGGTTGAACTTGTCCTGTCTTACAACACAACCTGCTTTTTGCAATGTTGTGTAGCGCAAGAAGTAACAGCATTTGTCTAGAATAAATTATGAAGCCATTACGCAGCATCTAACCCGGTAATATACATTGAACCCATGTGATCGTAAAATTACTGACATGACATGACACACTGACTACCTTGCCTCCATCGGTATTTTTGCCTTGCGTTAAATGTTAAAGAGGCAAAGTTATCAGCTTATTATCTGGATCATATTCATACAAAAATGAATGGAATTGCATTTATTCTCCACGTTCACGTTGTCTATCATCTGAGAAAAATATGGGTCTGCCGTTGTTGTAAGTACTAATTATACATTTTTTTAAACGAAATTTCATTAAGGGTAACCGATGATATCATAGCAGTCTTAGCAAGCAGTATCAATAACAGGGAACTGGCATATTTTCCTCCTTTTCCCATCGTAAAGCGACTGATATCGTCAGTACTCATTCGAGTAAGGTTAAAATTAAAATTATGGCATCTGGAGATTGATTTGCAGTTTCGCTCTGAAGGCGGATTGAAGGTCATGTCATGTCTCGTGTGTTGTTGAAGCTGATGAAACCGAATTCTTTATGAATTAAAATCAACTGATATAGTATAGTGTTAGCTTTTCCACTTTATTTCAGGATAAAAGTGGCGCTTTCAAAGTTTAGTTATAATACTGGACGAAACCATTATTGTAAACTGCAACACAAATGTAAGCTTATTAGATCATGAAATTCATGACAAATGGCCATATTGTGAAGACGCTGTCAAGCTCTTTGGCTAATGCATAAGTTAAGGTTAACCTAAACTAAAATAATTTTAGAATACTAGTATTGTTTGCTTGTTGTCAATATTGATTAAAATACATGATTTGGTGACAAGGGCCACTGAAGAAACTACTACACATTTAAGATAATTTTCCAACAAGTTTGCTCATTGTGTGTGTGTGTCAACTTCCATATGTATCGATAAAAAACTAAAAATGCGTATGCATGAAATAAACAAGAACAAATGAAAATTTATAGACTAACCTTGGTTGATATTATCCTCCTCCTCAACACGTTATCTCCTCGATGATCTTCTGCTTTTTCTTCTTGTAGCGTACATGTATCATAATATCATGCAAATAACAACCCCGTTGCACCGCATGTATTAAACAATTTGGTACTGCTGCTTAATCGAACATAGATACTGTGCAGGATGGTAGCTCTATTAACTAAAATACAGTGAACACGACCACCGAACAACCCTCGTTGGCCTTTTGCTTGTCACGTTGTCAATTTACGAGGAGTGTTTTTCAAATAGTCTTCCTCTACTTCAAGAAGTGCAGGCGGCATAATAAATAAAACTGTGACGATTGAAATGGCGACTATATGTGCAAGTAGCAGTAGCAGGTGGTAGTTGCTGTCTGTTTAATATAGCACACGCCAACGATCAAGAGCTGATACGAAATTATATTTTGANTATTTTGAAGATGAAATAAGATTTCAAAGAATTTACCAGATTAATTTGCATATCGCATGCTTCGCTGAGTTCTTGACCAAAATGTGTACGTAGTGAAACAGAAGTCAGAGGGGGTGCTTAAACACGAACTTTGCCAAAATCGTCTTAAATTGCTTAATATAATGTCGTATGATCCTCTAAACACTTCTTTACATATATTCTTTCACTTTCCCCCAGTTTGTAACAATAATTTCACAGGAACACATATAAACAACCTTGTCAAGTATTTATGGTGTTAAATTCTAATCTTCTAATAAGGTGTTGTGGTTGATGAGGCTTATAATACGACATTTTGCATAAGAGAGGCGTGAACGAAAAAAGAGAAAAATGCAAGTTTCTTAACTACAGGTTTGTCTAGAAAGAATCAGTGGTTTTGTTGATGATGATGCACCTGATAATTTACTCCTTTTTCTCCGACGAGCACCACACAGCCCACACGTTATGTCGTAGTGGCTGATCGCAAATAATTATGGTCTTCTTCTTCTTAAGGGAAAAAATCAAAAATACTTTCACGGCACATCGAGAATGTTGATAACAATAGTTATTAAGTTTGCTTATTGACTCGCTCACTGGCAGTCGACCCAGTAAATCTATATAATGCTGCTCTTCAATTCTTGAACATTAATTGCTTAGCTTGCCTTCCTTATTTTTCTCTACTCTCTCATATAGGTACATGCACAAACGTACGACACTTGACATTCCACTTCACTTCCATTAGACGTTTAGGTTATTGAAGGTCATTTGACTAAATTACTTAATTAACACATTAACACCTTGCCGTTGTTTGACTCATAATCATGTGTTGGATTTTGTTTCATATTTTCAACAGCAGAATCACGAATGCAGCACACAGCGAGCGGATGAAGTTCAGACGTGTCTCTTTCTTGAGCGAGAAAAGATGACTTTTATGCTGGTGGAGTGCATGAATAATTTATGAAAATGTAAACAGTGCTTTTAGTTTTGCTGAGGTTGGGTTGGTTGTTGACGCAGCAAGCAAAAATGCACTCCGTTGCCTATTTGTTGCTGTCGAATATCACACTTATCATATCATTTCAAATACGTTTTCGTTGTAATTCTTTAATCTTTTTTTGGTTTATACTAATTACTCGGAAATTTCAAAGTTTTGTTGCAGCGAATAATTTCCTTCAGTCGTTAAAAATTGTGAGCTAGTCTCTGACGTTAAAGCTACTGACTTCCGACTTGTGTGTGACTTGTGGGATGACTGTAATTTGCTCCGTCACTTTCTGCTTTGTAATTAAGTCACTTCATACTTCCAAATTCCGCTGGCATTTTAGTATTTTACTGGCGGTGGTTTGTGGGACCAGCAATCAGGAAAGTCAAAAGTAACACAGCTGTTTTCGTAACTCACTTGTTTATGCGAGTCCTTAAGGCACAAATACCACTCATAAGTACCAACTACTCACGCACAGAATTCACAATTCTACGTAGAACTCCTTCTGCTAACTAATATTTTAAAGACATGCCATGTGGAGTTGTTTGGTGTTGTGATGGCTTGTTTAGGTTTTCCAATCAAAATAAATTATGAGATCGATCGACAAATTGCTTTGCCAGGCTTTCAATTTACTATTAGCTGCCGTCAAATGGGATCATGATGATGATGGTGATTGTAGAGGGAGGATTTGATGTCACACAAGATCACATCGTTGTCGTCATTGATGTCCCGAAAACTAGATGCTCCGCAACATTACTGTTGTGTCATTTTAGAATCTCTGCTACGATTGTAGTTCTTAATAGCATCCTGTTGCAAGTTAAAGTGAGTTTCTACACAGCTGTCTTCTTGGCTTTATCATAAAGTGCTATTAAATTATTCTCACCTAGAGAATAACGTCCAATCCAGTTTGCAGTGCACACACTTGAGTTCACCTCGTTGTGTTAATATGATCAAGAGAAATGAGTAATACTAAACTGAATAATTTAATTTATCTCTCCTCTCTGCCACTACTGATTTATGTTAACTCTTTTCAGTAGTAGCCTGCCACAATCCTCAAAATGTACAATGAACAGCGGTATATTCTCTCTTCCTTCACACAAGTACCAGATTGTGGCTTCTGATGGGCTAATGACGAGTAGTACCAAAGACGTTGGTTTATAGGATGATTTATAAAAAAAACAGATATAGTAGTGGCAGAAGTAACTTTTTTGTGAATGAATCAATGCCAATAAGAATGTACATTTGAGTTTTAACAACAACAATGCAATCCAATAAATGATGAAAGCTGGGATGATGATGACCCTACCTAAATAAAAAAACATGAGACAGTAATGCTACTAAAAACACACACTCTCAAAAACACAGATGTTATTTTATACAGAGTACACAATACCTACATGAACGCATACATATTAGTTGAGTAATATGAGAATCTCTCCCTCTTTAGTCGCTTCCCATGTTGAAATTGAATTGAAATGTTTTTAGGAGGATATTTCTTTATGCACTACACAAGGCAGCCAGGCACCCAACCAGGCAATTGGCAGTTCTCTGTATTTACTGAACATTCTGAAAATTGCCGGTTGGTAGTAAGCAGTGCATAAGAGTTGTAGTGCCAATTGCCGTGTAGGGAGGCACGAGAGAATATTACAGACAGGCGGCTACCCCTACCGTCTCATGTACATTAGTCATGAAAATCTCTGTGAATAATCTGGTATATTTTTTACTTACGTTACATGTGTTCTGTTCCACACTTAAACCCCCTATATAGAGTCATATTATATGTCTTCATGTCTGTCGTTAGACAAGCACATTTGTGTGTGTGCAGGGAAAGAAGCATTTCACATTGCACACCGACATTATTGGTAGGCAGACAAGAGAGAAGACAAGCTTTGCTGCACTACTAACTTGCCCGTCTATTTGTTGGGGTTTCACTTGTAAGGATATCCTTTATATCCTGTGTTCTCCGCTTGTTTTTACCCTACGTAATATGGGTTTTGTCCAGTCTAGCCATTTATCGATATTATCATCATCAACATTCGCATCGCAGCATATCATCAGCGTATATACACAGCAAATAAGTAAAACAACAATATAACAGACGGTAGCAAAAAAGCAGGGAACTGTTGTGTGAGAGCTCTTCTCTGTCTCCTCAGGTCTCAGAACGGTTGTGTTGTGGTGTAACTTTTTACTAGCATCATATTACTTGTTAGAAACAATCTGCATGTGTGTGTGTGTATTAACTTTACTAAAAGAGCCACGTACATTAGTCACTCATTCGATTCTCCACATGCAACGTTCGTTTACAGCATGCAATGTTGAATGTAGGAGTATGGCTGTTAGGTGTAAGCAAGGATGAAAATGGCGAGTTGAATTGAGAAAAATTGAAGTAAACTAAATGGTTTGCAAAGTTTGAATAAGAGACGACGGATAGTTAGAGAGAAAAGGAGAGGGAGTTATGCAAGGGGAACAGGAAATCGCTTTGGTTGTAACATGACATAATATAAAAAAAGAGCGTAATGCATATACTGTATAACTGTGTTTAAGAGAACAGGTATATTATATTGTAGGCAGTGGAGTAACAAAATACAACAAATAAATAGCATAAGTAACACAGCGGGGCACAAAGACGAAACATCAGAAACAGTTACCCGAAGAAAGAAGTGAACTAGAAAAAGTAGTAACATCGTACATTGCACTGTACCTACCTAGCCTTGTTTTGATACATTACTTTTACATTAGGTAAATATGTTCGTCTGACTGAAGAAGTAATATTTATACGAAGTTAAGATAAACGGAGTTTTCACTTCTTCACAAATGCATGTAGCCTTCAAGCCTTCTACAATGATATTACGATTACGATACGAATTATAGTTTTTCGTGTAAATACGGCTCTTATATGACATGCTATGCTACAGTTTTCTTTTATGATACTAAATAGGCGAACCTTTTCTAATATCTTTAAATAATTCCTTTTTATTACTGACTTTGAGTACCGAGCTGTTAAGATTCCTTATACATAATGGTGAATAATGGCATATTTTAAGAAAACGAACTAAACGTTATGCTAAACGATGTAATATTGATTTGATGGGTTTTTATGCGAGGTACACGTTCTTGCATTGCATCTTTGCGCGTTAATATTGTTTCTTTACCTTAACTTGACAAGTATTCAAATGTTTCTGCAAGGATAACAAACCATACGGTAGACGGTAGTGTGCCGTATTAAAAGAAATATTTAGCTAAGGCAAGCCAGTATATGGATATATATTAAATGGTCTAGTACTAACACATGCAGATACTGGGTCTCGTTCTTGCCAAAAAAAAAATGAGTCAGTCATGATGCAATGATGACGAAAAGTATAGATGACGAGATGAAAGGGGATCGGATAATATGCTAACCAGTAAGTCACATAGTAGTCATAATGTAGTTTGTTGTGAATTAAATCTGCAGCAGTTGCCCAAAGACCGCAACAGACACGTAGCATCATCATCACCGAGTTACATGAGTAATAAGTAAAACAGAAAATAGGGAAGAGCTTACAATATTTATTAGTAAGCGAATAGAAGTTTGTTATGGTATAAGGATTTTGTTTGCATTAACTACAGCAGTGAGTCGACTTGTTTAATCATAGAGTTTACATAATATCGTATCGTAGGGTTGTATTGCTTTCATGAATCACCAAAATGTACGTCTGCTGGACGTGTCTGTAGCCTGTAGGGATAAGCAAAGCAACCAGGCCAAACCAGGTATTTGGTTTGGAACAGTGACAGTACTAGTCATAATTTTCATGGCCTTGCTATTTAATTGGTACCTATTAACCACTCGCATACTCTCCAGTTTTCTACACGTGTGTGCAATGGAGAGCCAAATGGTTTTGTAGAACCAGAGCCCAAAGCCCAACCCGGGTATAACAACAACCAACTTTTGCATGTATGAGGAACGGCGAAAAATGTTTTATACCCGGACCGGTTGGTTATGGGGGCTGTTGGCACCTCTCTCTTGATTGTTTGCCTAAATTATTATTTTGCGCTTTTTATGGAAAAATGTTTTCCCCTTCCCTGCATATTGTACATTTATATTGTTTCAGTGTGGTTGAACAAAAGGTAAAAGAACAATAAATACAAAAGCGCACTTACCAATGTTTGTGCTTTTAATTCGCCTTTTTCAGGAAGCTACTGCACAAAGCTTTTGGTAGAGTGTTCACAAGATACAGAGTGCACGCAATGTAAATGTAATGTACCTATGTAAATGTTTCTCGATGCAGAAAATTCCATACACAATAGAAAATAGAAAGCGTGCATAGTACACAGAACACTTCATATCAAAATGAATTTCTAGCTTTCATCGCTCTTAATGTCCTTGTAATAAAGTGACCAATGCAAGTTGCTGCTTCAGGAGTGAGAAGGAAATGAAAGAGCGACAACAAATATTTTGCACGTAATGCACCATTTTGACTTTGCTTGTTTTATTGGATTAAACAGTTCACAACTCGATAAAGATATTGGTAATAGCTGCCGGTACAATAATTTTAACACTAAGAATAATAAATTGGCGTAATTTCTAATTATTGATATTCAATAACAATGTCTTAATCAGAGCATATATTGTAATAGGTTGTTGATTTATTCTGTTTTAATATTGATAAAGTTATTTTTACCACATTTTATTAACTTTACTTTCCACATTTTGCTAACTAAAATTTCACACAAAAGCCAGGTATTCGGTTTTGACTTCAACACATTTTGTTTGATGGACACACCAAAAGTTTATGAGATAGATCAATCAGACGCTCCATCACCTAAAAATCACGTCTCGTTCAATCTATACTGAATGATGGTATAGAACCTATACGTATGTATTAGGAAAATGACTAGAAGGAACATCGTAAGATCTTCACTTGAAAATGCAGTATTACAGTACTAAATATGTCGTGTACAGCGTACATAGGTATAACTATATTGCTACGTCACACGGTTTACTCATTACAGCATGGCCAAACGCATTATACTACCTCATAGATATGATGATAGGTTAGAATAAACATTTATTAGATGCGTAATAATAACAACAATAATATTTAAAAGTGTGTGCTCTACAGTAAATGTTGAAAGATTTTCGTATTACACGGTTTCTGACACTAAGAGAGACGATGACAGCGAGTAACGTGACCGGTAATTAAATAGTATGATTGTGTATATTTTATAATTAGTGAAATAATGGTTGTAGAAATTAAATTTAGAACCATTGGTGTTTCCTTATACCAGTTGCCGGAGTCTTCACCCTTCACCATACAATCCCCAAGGCTCGATGAACTACTTTCGCAAAACTTTACGAATGCGAACCAACAGTAAAGAAAACTTAATCGAAATTCGCTATTATATGATTTTCTTCTACGATGTAGTTTCTGTTAAGCACCATCATAAAAAGTTCAATGTTTTTAAAACGAACACTTTCACATGGAATTCGGAATGTTTAACGAACATATTATGTTCCTGAATAAAAGGTGGTTAGGGAGCATCAGCGTTTTGATGATTAGTACAAACAAATAAATGAACTCAATTTAATAATTAACATAAAATACCCCTACTGATATCCATCTGTATATTCTGTTACAGTGTCTGTATAAACACTAGCTATCAGTTGTTGGTAACTTAATCTACCTTACATGGTTTAAATTGTATTAATTGTTTTTCGTTTTGAAAACATAGATAATCTCGATTTTTAAGACACATCAAACCAAAAGATGTACAAAGTTTTTAACGGTTACAAATATGTTAACAAAACTTAGAAAAGATTATTGGGAGGCATTTGAGGAGGTGTTACACTTTGGTAAATGTCACCAACAATTTTTAGCGCTTCTGAACGTTTCCTCAGGGTAACTCTGTCGACGGTAATGTCTGTTAAAGCTTTATCACAGACGCTTCGTATAACACTTTCAACCTCTAATTTACTAGTTTTCCAAATCGCATCTGTTCCCTTTTTGACAGCCTCTTCGGTCAGTTTTTCTCTTTCGGCCTCGCTGACACCCGTCTTTTCAGCTTCTTGCAGTTGGACAAACGTGTGATGGACATCAACGGCGGATTTAACTACAAGCGAAAAAAAACACAATTACGTCATACCACTAGATACTTATTAAAAGAAAAAATTTATCTCATCGTAAGATACAATTTATTGGGTTGAGGGTACCCGTGAAAATGAGCACTAGGATAAAATTCTTACCTGTGCTAAAAGTTTCTGAAAAAGCTCTACCCTTAAGTCGCATTCGATGAACGAATGAAGGCATTGCTAAAATGTCGTCATTATACTTGGCATTGTACTCACTGGCTTTCACAGAGTATATGTAGCCAATTGAGTGAAGAAGATGAACGCCATAGCTTTGGACCTTGAGTTCCTCTGCTTCCTCCCCGATTACTTTACGGAAGTTATCTGCATTTGTTTCCAAATAGACGTTGAGTTTCTTTATCAGGTTTTCAGACAGTAGTGCGACTCGCTCCTCTCTTGCCTTTTTCTTTGCTTCCAACTCGTCGCGTCTTTTTTCTAGAGTAACGCTAATATCTTCTTCTTTTTCTTCCTCCCCATCCTCGCCCTCCCCGTTTTTCATCATCATGTTTTTAAACTCCTTGGCTATTTGAAGCTCTCCAATTATGTCAACGAAGAGTTCTCCTCCAAACTGCATTTTAAAGAATTCCTCTGGGTTTATAAATCCGCCTTCTGGGTCTAATGGGTTAAGGGTTATAAAGTAAAAATTATTATTAAACTTATTGACAAAATGTTGATCATAAAAGGGTGTTATATTGTAATAAGTAATTTTTGCGCTGTTAAATTCGTACTACTAACCTGAACCTTTCCCCGGTCCGAATTCGTTATATTTCTTTCTTAGCACGGGATCTGACAAAACCTGGTAGGCTTCTGAGATCTTTTTAAACATTTCTTCCGCTTCAGGAGT
>JAHZNE010002829.1:0-10571 GCA_027744055.1 Callyntrura sp. NNG-2020 | reverse complement strand
TTTAAATGTCCTGTAAAAGTTTCATAGAAATCGGTCCAGTAGTCCAAGAGTAGATCTCCAGATAGACGTACGGACGAAGCTAAATATTATAAGGTGTACTGTAGTTTATTGGAATCGTTATGGTTACAATAAAACATGACTCATGGCTTCCTTACCGAGAAGTAACCCTTTTTGTCGTTTTCTCTGAAATACTTTCCTGAATAAATTTGCTAAGTGGTTGAATACCTGAAGTACCTCGAATCGATTCTCTATAAATGGAAATTATATCCAAATATGTTACGTAACGTAACATCTGCAAAATATAAAATTCAGATTCAGCATATTTTGGCAATATACAATAACTACCTACTATATGCGATTTTGGTTAATTTGTGCAACAAAAACGGATATGAAAGAAAGTAAATTTTTATGCTTTAAAAGGTTTTTTTCTTCCTTTGTTATGTCATTGTAGGACATTAAGTCATGACCAATGAAAAAAATTATTTGCGAAGATAATTATTTATGCATTTAATTTAAGAGATGCTCTAAAAATTATATGAGAAGATAAACAAAAATAAAGTAGATTTTTATTTATCTTTCTACATGTGTTTACTTACAGCATACTTTTGAGATCTTTTAAAATAAAAAAAACAATCATAAAACTTTTATTGTGGAACAGTTTGCTAATGTGTTACATTCAAGATACAAAATTTATCTACAAAATACAAAATATCAACACGTAAGTTCAAAATGAATGCCTTATTCCCCGTTACCGAGGAAATTTTCTTCATAATATATTTTATTACAAAACAGATAATGTTCCACCGCTGTGTTGTTAAAACAGTTCTACAAATCTAATCCAGCTTATACTATACAATTCAATTACTTTATATTGCAATGTTGTTCGTTAATTTTAAAAAATTAATATTTGACCGTTACAAAATTGTTTGTTACAATTCGTTATACAGAACTCGACGCAGTATATAAAGGAACGATGACACTGACTTTCAAGTGTTAAGAAGTATTATAACATTTATCTAACCGTGCCATATCATTATTAACCAATTGCCCCAATTAATCAATTTGAAATGAATAGTTTGTCCTTACAGTACACGCAAACCACAGCGGACACACATCTCCACTAAATATTTCAAATTAACGCGATAATTAAATTAACAAATTGATGAACGGTGATATTTTTTCACATGCTGTTTCATATTAGATAAATTGGTGAAAGTATCTTCACACTTAAAACAAGAGTAAGGCTTCTCTTTAATATGTGCTCGAAGGTGAATTTCCAACTCAGCATACGTCCCGAACGGTTTTTTGCAGAAAACACAAACATGCCGCTTTCTCCCCTCATGAGAATTCAGATGTCTTTGGAGACTGGTTGAGTAGGGGAAATCTTTTCCACATATTCGACACATGTACGCTTTTTCACCCGTATGAACCACAAAATGAACGCTCAACGAGCTCTGCGATACAAAGGTTTTCGCACACAACTTACAAGAGTAAGGGTGTTCGCCGATGTGAGCAAGTATGTGAAACGACAGTCCACTGTGACACGTGAAATGTTTGTTACAAAACACAAGAAAATAATTTTCTGTCAGCTACCATCCCCGTATGAGTTAGCTGATGCCGTTTTAAATATTCCCTGCGATTAAATGTTTTCCGACACACGTCACAACTGTACTTTCTTTCCTTCAAGTGTACCAACTTGTGGCAATTGTAATTTGTTCTAGTGGGGAATTTCATGCCGCATTTTTCACACTCGTACCGACGTTCTGTGGAATGCACTGCTCTCATGTGATAACGAAGTCCTTGATCACCCTGGTACGCTTTAGGACAAAGTTTGCATTTGAAGGGCTTTTCTCCCGTATGCCCCCTGTAATGTTCCTTTAATCTGGACAAACTCTTAAAAGTTTTCTCGCAAATGTCACACTTATTGGGTCGTTCATGTTGGGCGTGGATGTTCAACACGTGTCTTTTTACGGCTGCTGGTGTAACAAACGGTGTAAAGCAGACTTCACATTTGTAGGGCTTTTCACCTGTATGAGTTTTCAAATGCGTTTGTAAATTCGAATTGTTTATGAATCTTTTGGGACATAGCTCACACTTGTACGACTTTTCACCTGTGTGCCCAAGAAGATGCATCTTAAGACTTTGGTTGGAGCCCAAAAGTTTACCACAGATGTGGCAGTCATAAGAACTGTGCATTGTTTTCAGGTGTAACAGATGGGCCTTCCTTCCATTAGATACGACGTCACAGTAGCAACACTTACGTGGTTTATTCGGAAGGGGTAGTTCTCTGGTATGCTGAAGGAGATGGATATTCAATTTCCCTCTGTGAGCAAAGTTTTCTCCACAGAACACACAGTTAAAGTTATTTTCCCTAAAGTGAACCGTGCGCCCCAGCCCCTGTCGAACTTGTTTCATGTTGAAGCCTCTCACACACACCGGGACTCACCAATGTGAATGTAAGTAAGTATTATTTGTTGCGATTTTGGAACGTATGCTCTTTGTAGAAACATTAACCGCACTCTCCAAACTAATAAAATCACAGTTAATCAATTACATGGATTTGATTGAACCGATACAAATAAGAATTAGGATTTGAGGAAATGAGAATTTAGTCCGGTACACATACCATGCATAAGTTGTCGTTTGACATAGAGGTAGGTACACACACAGAGATACCTAACTCAGCAAAGGGTGTTTGTTTTCACACAAAACTGAGGCTCATCATGATTGTCTTTAAGAAATCTTACAGCTGAGACAGCGAAGGGCGGCGTAAAATAATATGTATAGTAAAACAAAACTGGTACTTGTGTAGAACTAGCACCTGCACACTTGTCGGCTCATGTGTACACTAGCCGTTCTTTGTTCTACCAAAAGAGGCTTTTGAAAGACACCTTCTGTGTCAGCTATAATCAGCTATAGCCAGCTCTATGATAGATACTGACGATGAGAATTGTGAGACCCTTTTACAATTCATGTCCCTCCGGCTAGTTATGTTTTGCTATGTGACCGATATTATTAGTATTTGTCATTAATTACAATTGATTTTATTGAACATGTGGCATTGCGGAACATTCTCATTTTTCACAAATAAGTAGTCGTATATGAAAATAAGACATTTTTCTGAGGAAAAGCAGTGCTCTGAAGATATACATGCACATCTAAATCGAACGTTATGTCACGGTTAAAATTATGTTACAGGTGATCGGATGAAGAGCTTCATAAAATCTGGAAAACTGACACAAATTCATTCACCTTGTGCCCTGTACTTAACCGATCTTTGTTCTACGGAAAGATGCTTTTTATTTCAGTTATATGTTGAGGCATTTTACATTTACAGCTATACTGACTTATTAATTTGGCTGATTATCGATTATCATCAATTTTAATTATTCATGTAGAGTACTGTTATGGTAGCTTACAATAATCAATGTTCATTATTTGCTCGGATGCATAATTTATCAAGCCGCATTATTAATCTGTACATCTATTATCTAATGAATATATAGTCAATAGATGTGTAAATGCAAAGTGGCAAAATGAAAACATTAATTCTTCACTATTTAAATAGCGACGAAGTCTGCTTGGGTATATGATGATCTTGATCTAAGTTGTAGGCAATTAGTGATTTATTCGCGGTGGCGTTTTCACTCAACTGCAAAAAATGCTCTACGTCGCGAAATGAGTGACGGGATGCGATATTTGGACTTTGTAGTACAAACATGGCGATTTTTGCCGTGTTCTAGAAAAGAGAAACTGGGACAAAGTACAGACCATACTTGCTTTGCAAATATACATACTTGACTTACATACAATCAAGAACCCCGTTATCATAATGACAGTGTTTGTTTACATTCTTAATTTCATTAGGAATTTTAATGATTCTATGTCTGTGCAGGTACTTGTCATGACATCATAACATGTAACGTTTCACTTTCACAATACTACTGGTGTACGACCAGCCTGTTTGGGAATACATTATTATTTTATCGTGTCTGACCGAATGCCCTTTTCTGCAACAGTTTTAATATAAAACAGATTTTGAAATTCTTTTCTCCAGCTTTACTTACCTGGTAAACCAGAAACTGGTCACAGTTATGTTGTATGTGTAAGTTTACATGTCAAAATTTTGAATGGCGAAGGATGCTGGTCCGACTTTATATAGCTAACTATTTTTCTTATTATTTTCACGACGAAAGTATCTTCAAAACTACATTATCGCAAATTTCTCAGCTGACAATGATGATAAACCTCAACCATACACGTACCTACCTACAGATGCCCGTATCTATTATGGTAGCCCTAACCAAAAAATCGTCTATTTTCCATTGTCTTATTTCACAAGGTTAATAGAATTTCGCAGCTGCACACTCCCATTTACGATTATATCGTTAATTCCCCAGTAAATTATAAATATGCAGTTAGTGTCCTTTCCCCATTCACAATTTTAACAACTACTTACGTGGAATACCATGTTGATTATACTTTATTACCAAATTATCACCTACCTCCATCATATTCGAAGACTGTGTAGTAGTGGCAGTGCACCAAGTCAAGGTAACAAGGTTACATCATTAACGTGACAACAATTGAAATGTTCCAGTGTCAGGCTCCAGCTTCATAAAAAATATGGTGGTGTGAGTGACTGCGCCTAGTTACCTATCATGCAATATGTTCCTGTGCATGACTAAACAATAATTTGTCAAATAATGAAACCGGTGTTGTCTGCTAAACTGTCATTATCCCCTGTACTTAAACCATTAGCGAATTAGTGATGAGCTTGATTATGATAATGAGAGGATAATTCAATCTGCTATAAAGAGTGGATGTGCCAGCAGAAAAAAATACAGTGTCGCGAGTCGTTGTAAACGGTGGTCTTGGGACGACGTCTGTGGGAAGAAAGTAATTCCGGTATAGTTGAATGCTGTCAGAATGACGAGGTGTCAAGTACTTTTCAGGGTGGTAGCAGTGTGCTGCTGGGCGGTCGCTGTTGTTAGAGCAGTACCTGTGGAGAAAAATTCGGAGATGAAGAGCTACAGCAACTACAAAGTGATACGAACGCAACCTCTGAAGAACATGGAAGTTATCCCAAAATTGTTGGAGTTTGATGGACAAGAAGGTAAGAAATATAAATAGCAAATTTTGATAATATTTTTTAAATGTAAATATTGGTATGTTTTCTGTGTAGACATCACATTCTGGAAATATCCGGCATTTAACCAGTCTGTCGATATTATGGCATCCCCGGAGAAGTTTGATGAAGTTCAAGAAACTTTACGCAGTCTTGGATTAGAAGCCAGTACCGTGGTGGAAGATGTGGAGGTGTTGTTCAGAAACCAAAATGATGTGGAACATGAAATTAAGGCTGAATACAGCACCATGACTTGGTCGCGGTATCACCGATACCATGGTGAGCAGAAATATTGGTTGAAATATTGGAGCAGATTGGAACACGCGTCTCCATGTAAGTTTGGTGGATAAATTTAATTATTTTTATAGATATCATGAATTACGCTAAACAGCAAGCGACACGAGATGGATTTGTCACGTATGAAGCCATCGGCACATCTACAGAAGGTAGGGAAATTGGGTTGGTGAAGATCTCTTCGGGTGGGGGAGATAAACCGGCAATTTTCATTGACGGAGGAATGCACGCCCGAGAATGGATTTCCCCGGCTACTGTTACCTACATGATGAATAATCTCATAACCAATAACGACTACAGAGATTTGGTGGAGATGTATGACTGGTATTTTGTGTAAGTGGAACATAAGCACAGGTCATTTACGTGCGAGGTCTTGCATTGCCCCAAGAATGGTATTTCTGATGAAAGGTGCATTCTTGTGTTTTGCAGTCCCATCATTAACGTGGACGGATACGAATGTAAGAATAAGATGAAATATTATTTAATTTTTAAAAAATATGAGAAAGTATTAACATTTCTTTTGTATAGACACCCGGGCGTTTTCAGAACCGGAGACAAATGCCGTTGCAAAAGCCATTTTGGCTAGGAAAGACCAAATCAAGATCTACTTGACATTCCACAGCTACTCCCAACTTTGGTTGCTGCCATGGAGTTACACCCGACAAAGGTCGTCGGACTATCAGGATCTTTACAACGCGGCCGCATATGGCGCTAGGGTATTTTGAAAATATGCATTCTCTCTTCCTGAGTTTCCCCAGAAAATAAACTCAAATGTAATTCATTTTGTACTTAAAAGGCCTTGACGCGCACGTACGGAACCTCGTACAAGGTGGGAACTGCCCCCGAATTATTATACGAAGCCGCCGGCGGAAGTGACGATTATGCCAAGGGTGCTGCCGGAATAAAATACTCTTACACGGTTGAATTGAGAGACAAAGGCTACTACGGGTTTGCTTTACCAGCCAGCCAGATTGAAACCACCGGGAAGGAAACCTTAAACGGGGTTGCGGCTCTGGCTAAAGGTCTTCATCCAAAGTTCTCTAATCAAGAAGTAGTCGATTTAGTGGTAAAAGGTAACACTACTAGCGACGTCGACGTCGACATGGAATCAACCACCACAAATTCTGCTTAATTTATTATAAAGTTAATTTTTAATAAAAAAAAATGTACTCTACACACATTACGCAGTCATTTATTACATTATTTTTTTAAATCGTTAATTACACATGCGGCGAGTGAAGGAGCAACGCATCAATTAATTTTTCATTAATAAATTGTTGATACACGAGAGGGGACTGTTTCTCCACGTGATTCCCCGTTCCCAATGCCACCCTCACAGCAGGCAGGGCCTTCACCATTTTTCGCAAGGTGAGTGACTGTCTCACCCGCTCCTGGCACTCGAGTTGGCGGACACAAATAGTGGAAGTGGAGTGTAATTTCGCACAAAGTCCAAATATCCCGTTGATTGCTATCGTGGATAAGGCAGCTAACAATAGGTAGCCCACTTGGAGGAAGGACAGGGCTACAGCAGTAGTCTGGTGGGTTTTGTCGTTTTTGGAAGGGTTACTGTTAATTAATCCTAACACGCTCACTATTTGACATTTCCCTAGCAGAAATAGGAGAGTTATTAAGGGAAATCGATAAATGTTGTTGAAGTAGGTGGTCAACAACCGAATTTGTTGGTAGACAAGAAACGACTTTGTCAGAGAGTTCCTGTTATGGGGGCTATTTGCCCCGTAATTGGCACATAACTGGGCAATTTTTTGCCGAAATACCGCTACCATGGAAACTAGACAAGAGGAACCTATTAAAATTTGAACTACTCCAATCACTCCGTAACCACAGATAATTGACCAAACGTACCAATTACCCGCATAAATAAGCAACTTTGTCGCCAGCCAACAAATCACCGGATAGTCGTTCAAAGCTGCAGCCACCCCAACAATGAGGTATCGAGTGGGGCGAAATGAGAACACGTTTAGCGGTGATTGTGGCAGTACAGTAGCCCCCACCGCCATGGTCATCGCACATGGTCCTTGACCAAACACTCGAAGAAGATAGCACTTTCTGTGTACCAAATTCAAATGTTTTCGAACTTTCGGAGAAATGCTGTTGGAGAAAAAGCAACTTTTCTCCAAATCACTCACTCCTTTCAAAAAAAGACACCAAACGTCCCGATTTCGAACCTGTGTCCACGAAAAGTGGCCCACGACTAACAGGAAAGACGAAAGCGTAATGGCTAAATTCTCGGATGTTTTCTCCGCTTGGAAGAGGAAGGTACTTGAAAAGAAGACGCAGCACAATAGAACCACTTTGTGTTTCTTGGAGTAAAAGGTCATCCGTTTTCCCTTCTCGTCCCAGTCACAACAACGGCCAAGCAGGTGACTAACTCCTTTTGTGGAGCGCAGGTACTCTTCAAATAAGCCGGACTGAAAGAGCATTGTTTTATGAAGAGGGATGCAAAGCCAAACAGATTGCAAGTAGCATGCAGATACCTAATTGGATAACAACTGCAATTGTACTACTGGAGTAAATGTTGGGAAACTTCGACCCGGTAAAAATTACATATTTCTTTAATCAGATCTTAAAAAGACGAAAGCACTAAACTGGAATGGAACTAAATTTGCTTGGAAACTAAAACAGTCAACGTGATAAATCCTGAGAGTTGTGTACTCTTTAATTTTTATCTTTAAACTGCTTCCTTTTTGGTCCCTTTTCGACCACACAGTAAGAGTGTATAAATAACATACACAACACACGTGAACACGTTACGTGTATTAGAATAATAGAGCAGCCTTTTTCATACTCTTTTGTAATCGAAGTAGATATGACAAACCTTGTTTTCCCCCAAATTATTTGGAAACGGCCATGTTAACAGCATTTCATTGTTAAAATGTTTAGCGTACATAGCGTATGAATACCAACAGTGGTCGTCAGTCCAGTCCGGTCGTTGCTATATAGACACCACCAATGCAAAGTCAATTAAATATTAAATCCAATTTAAAACGATTCATCCGTATTTGGCAGGAAATGCCATAGTGGCAAAATCGGAAAATTGGGGCTTGTTTGCAATGCTTGTATTTTGCTGTATTGTATTTATGGTCATTTATGCGGACCCTACAACGACGCAGTAGATAGCAGGGCATTTACCAATTGGTAATATTTAATGTGCGACAGTTATTGCCACTGAGGGTCAAACTGAAATGCACACAATTTTACTTTCCAGGGGGATAATGCCTAAAGTATCCGGACAGTTGCAGCAATCAATACGTACGACGTTTATATCGACATGTGCGAAACTCCCACAATTATGGACTAATTAACGTTAATGCTTTTTTAAGGATAACGGCGTATAAGCCGTAGCATAAAAACTTTCCCAGATACTTTTCTTTGTACAAAAGCAGAACACGGAAACTTTTTTTTTAAACGACAAACAACATGATGAATGCTGGCCATCACAATGTCAGCAAAACTTTCCTGTTCAAATCCAATCGTGCTCGTGCAGTAGCGTATATGTCATCGAATTCTTATTATAGATTTCGTATTAAATTTTATCGAAAGAAAACACTGTGGTGACGGCGACGCCTGATTAAATAATTTCCGCAAGAATATGGTACATTTATCATGAATTACTGTTATCATTTCAATTTCCAATATAAAACGTCTCCCATTACCCCGAACACGAAACACTATATCGTAATCACTTTTCCCATCAGTATTGATTTACTATCTAAAACTCGCTAGTACAACAGCAACAGCAGTTGTCGGGTTCCCACACAGGGTTTGCGGTTAATATGCATAAATGCTGCAGCTCAATCCTCATCTTATTTTTTTTAAATCACCTTCCTTGCCCTAGCAACAAGCAAAGTGGCCAAATGGCAGGCAGTATAACGATTTCTCAAAATAAATCAAAGTAGTAATTTATTTCATGGCCTTTTTATTACAACAGCAATGGCTATAATGTTTTCCAAATAATAACCGACCGCTTCTGTTGAAACATTTTGTTTTGTTGGCCATTAAATCAATGTCTTCATGAAGAATAAAAGGAGAGTACTACACACTACACACACACGCATCATAATCAAGCCAGTATACCGTAGGCTCACTCTTTTGAGCAAAAAGACTCATCAGTAGTTGTTATTGATTTAACAAGAATTACCAGTTCATCTACTCCCACATGGGCAGCATTGCCTCCTGCCATCCATCAGATGGTATCTTATTTCCATCTTTCTATCCGCCTTTAAATGTGTAGGCAGAAGACCTTTAATTCTTTCATTTTATTTCTTTGTTGTAGGAAAAGTAGACAATTAATTTCTGTCAAAAGTGGTAACGGGTGTGGAACATGAATTTGGCCTTCTGTATATTTGCTGCAGTCATTAAATGAGTCTGGTGGATCAAATACCTTTTGATTTTTCATCTAGTTTGAATTAGACAAGTCGAGAGCTAGGTAGGACACCCCTCCTTTTGCACTGGTCGGAAGTGGGATGACGATTTTAAACATCACAAAATGGTTTTCCATCCTGAGGGCAGATTCCAACAATTTCCGCATTGCAAGGTAACCTGACCTTGGGGTTTATACTTAAGTGACCATTTGACCGGTTGTCTCATTACTTTAATTTTGGTTTCTTGAACAGTTTCGGGAAAATGTGGTGCGCCTCCTGCACATTCCTTCCTTGGTGGACCTTCATCGATCTATACCAGACTCACCTACCCACTTGTTTCTTGTTGTGAACAAGTTTGGCAAGGTGGGTCTTTACCACCCCGAAAAATTCTCGCTATTGCACACCTACTGTCTAGATTTGTCTGTTTCTCCTGAATTCCCTCAATTCAATGTCAACTCCAACAATCCACCAATCACTCCCAAGTGTGAAAAAACACACCTTGTCACTGATGCCGTCTATTCCTCAGAAACTTGTTGTGTTATCTTTTCCACCACAAAATGTCTCTTGCAATGGTACGACATTGGAGAAATCCAAAAGCAGGATATCGGGTTGGGTCTCTTCCCCAGAAAGGAATTCTTGGCTCTTTGTGACTCCTCCTTTCCTGTGACCAACATTCCCAATAAAGGTCACGTCGAGTGTCATCGTCTCTTGGGTCTTCAGTATATCCCCTCTTGTTTGAAATACCACGGCAGGAAACTGATCATTGG
>JAHZNE010002828.1:0-11590 GCA_027744055.1 Callyntrura sp. NNG-2020 | reverse complement strand
CCAAAATTCGAAGTACTTTTTGAGTTATCGTGTCCTCACGGACGTACACACGCACACACGCACGCACGCAATGCTAGAGATCTAAATGGCCTATAAGCTAGGCCAAATAATTATTAACTTACTTTCAAACATGTTACCGAGGGAGGGTTGTAAGATTTGTCTATCAATCCGAAGTTTTGAATGTAAGGAATTTTCATAGTTTTACATTGTAGGTGAACTCCCAACGACCCCAGCCAAACATCATCAAAATTGTTTCATGAGTACGTGGTGAAGGCAATGGAATTTTCACTTTGTGTTCTGGAATTGATACCTATATATGCGGTAGGGAGAAGTTAGAACTAGGGTCGCAGAAGTTAAACTACCCCCATAATACCGGAATATTGAAAAAGTGTTGCGACATTTTTCACATAAATAGTAATGCATAATTGATTCATGGCATGATGGAAAAATGCACCCCTCTTTGTTCTAAGAAAAATAAAAGAGTCAAATTAGTTTAACGAGATTCGACCCTGCCAGTCATTTCTTCACATAAGTACTACGCGTTCAAATGATTTATTCCATAAATGTACAAGGAAGTGCTGCAGTTTTATTAGATCGATAAGATTGCACGACTCTTAATATAAACACATTTTGGTTATCCAAATTTTAATACAAAATAATCTTACATTCATTTATTTTTTCAGTGAATCATTAATATTAAAGTTTCGGAAAAATCTAATAAACATGTCTTTTAAAATGCATTTTGCACACGAAAAGGGGCATTGAAATTTTAACATTAATACATTTTTAATGGATGCTGCACACTTACGCGATTTCAATCTACTTAAATCTGCTGAGTCGCCGCAGATACAATACAATCATGCTCGAATATGTATTAATCTTGTGAAAGTAAGAACTAACATTAAACATGAGACCAGCCAAGCATATTTTATCTTAATGTTGATTACCTTTCGGCTTGTATAACACCTAAAAATTACACTTCTTATATCCTGTTTCACAAGTTTCATATCCAGATTTTGCATGGCTTAAAGGAAAGTTGGGCTTTTTAGTCACAAAACATTTACACTTTTTGCTATTCGCTTTTATTTCTCTCTTGAGAAGGTAGGAGGAAAACCAATTCGATTACGTCTTCCTTGTACAGGCAACTTTTTTACCACTCCGCCCTTTCTCTGTTGCCGCTCTAGTTTTTTACTTTTACTTTTACCGTCATTATAACTAACTGGTAAAAACTTATGCAATTTTAGTCCTCTGTAAGCATATCTGGTTATTTTTTAAGGCAAGTAACCAACCAAGCAGCCACGGATAGCTGTACGCATTCATGTTTTTATGGATGAATTCATGCAGAAAAGGCAAAATCTCAGTTTTCTTATTTTTCCTTCTGCTTCTGACCTGTGAGCATACAGGCGAAAGGATAGAATAAAGGTCTATCACTTTCTGTCGAGAGACATGCTACTCGGTCAACGATAAACATCCTGCAAAATAAATGGTACTCATGTACCTTTCACGTTTCTATCGTGGAGAAAGTAAGTGGCAGGGAGCAATATAACTAGACATGTCGCGGTGGTGGTACGGTGTTATATCTTTTGTGCATTTTATTGAAGTTGGTATACGGTTGTTGCATATATGCTTGTAGGTATGAGCGTTTTATGTATGTCCGTAATCGTAAATTGCAGTTTTACTACGATTTACTTTGTGCTCCACACTTTATTTACACTACAACTAACTGTATTTATATACAAAAGGCTTCCTGTCGTCTCCCACTATTCTTTTCTCGGCACACATTCCCTCTCTCACTAAAAGAAAATATCATCATCGTTCTCAGGATTGCCATGCCTCATGGAGACTGGTATTCCGCTCAGAACACACGGCGAGAAAGCAATAGAGGTAGGATAGATAGAGGGAGAAAGAGAGCAAAGGGAAAACTATAAGATAAGATGGAAAATCTGGGCGTGTTGTAATAATCTCCTTGTGTAGGTCCTCCTTTTTGTGTAGCAATGTACTGTGAATCGTTTGCTTACATTTTATAAACATTGCTCCCGCTGCTGTTACAAACTGAGCTCTTCCTGATGATGACAGTGATATCATGTATTGCACATCATAAAATGTTTTTTTGGGATATCCGAAAATAAATATCACACAATTCGGAGTAAAAGCTGGTCCGTTTCTTGTGTGCGCTGTGAGAACTCGGAATGCTTAAAAGAATATAAATGGGAAAGTTTCATAATTGTGTTATGCATGTAATATGCTCTGTAGTTTGTGAGATTAGAGGTGTGGAATATTACTGTAATATTTTTTGCTCTGCGGGATATTTTTGGCTAAAGCGCATATTGGTATATATATATTGGTGTATATATATGAAACCTATGGAGGGAGATTAGCAGGAGTGTATGTGTTTGTCTTACTTTACATGCCAATAAAGTATCCAACACTGAAGTAAAAACGTAGTGGTATACGTGTAAGCATACTTTAGTTTTGATTTTAAATGCAGTTATTGTTTGGAAACACAATTCATCCTTTAAAAATAACAAGGCTCATTTAGAAAAAACTTTCATATGCCACTTGGCTCTTTTTATGGAGACAAGCTTATACTAGCTTTCATTACATTTTATAAATATGCAGCTTATAAAGTAACCAATTATGTTACAAAACAATACAGTGGATATTTCCATTAAATCTGTTTGTCTGTCTGTCCGCTAACACCATATCGCATAAAACGAATAGAAATTTTGAAATTCTGTTTTCGCCAAGCTCTCTCTAACATGGAGATACAAATACAATATTGAAATGAATCAGGAGAAAGTTTGGTTTTCTCCCACCAAAATCTATTGACTTTACCTTTTTAATTACTAAGGTGAGCTCTTGAGGTTAACCCATATATGTGGTAACGGTAGGAACGAATGATCACAACTTTCCTAATCAACTGAAATAATTATACATTAAATAGCCTCGTATGTAATTGTTCAGTTTGCCCCAAATTAGTTGACTTATATATGATATTTAACATCCGAGTTTCAATACATCATGACGTTTGATTGTAACATTGCTTTGTATCTGATTCTTGTTGGTTTCGTTTTTTAGTGTTTTATTTAATTCGTCGTACTAGCTATTGTTCCTTCGCTTTATTTACAACTTTCCTGCATGTTTTAGTCTGATTTTTTTGGATTCGCACTACATAGTCTATTATGCTACAAGAAACTCCCCCTTCAATTGCGTCGTTTTTTCAAAGGAAGTCATCAGAATTTTATACAGCAGCAATGATAATATTAATGTTGTAAATTACCATAACACGGATTTTTTAGGGATGTCGCAGTTGAAGTTAAAATTTTGTGGCAAGAGTAATTTGTCATTAACGACATACCTTCACGAGTTTCTACATAGAAATAAAGCTTGCCTTAAACCTTCCAAAACAAACGGACAGTTTATTAGTGGGCGGGTGACAAGTGCCAGTTTGTGGGCATTTCCTTGTAAAAAGTAGGGAATGTGTCATGTACAGTAAATTACACATGTTACCGTCACACGTTTGTAACTTTGTGACATCGCAAAAGTACATGCTTTGCTAGTTTACTATGTTTAAATTATCGTTGCTTATCGTAACTTTTTGATGAGTACGTTTAAAAATGGCGACATCATTGAACGAGTAATGGCATTTTTAATGCTCGACATTAAAATATTTACCCATTTACCTTAATTTTCTTTTCATATTATAATGTATATCGTTGTTAATATAATAATTAAAATGAACTATGAATAGGTTGCTGTTCAAAATAACTCAAAAATTTTGTAATCCTTTGTACTTTGTGTACTTTAAACATTTTTTTAGTTCTGCTTGCTTTCCATTTTATATTCTGACAGATCACTCAAAAGATTAAAGTTACATTCGTAACAAGTCTTTAGGCCCACGGATAAGTACCCACCTCTTGAACTCCTGTAGCGGTCACCATTAATGCTACATTGTAGTCTAATTTCATTCCAGTTAACTCTCATGTGTAGGGGGTCGGCACATCAACAGCGCACGGCACCTGCACCATGCATTAGCATGTTTTACAACGAAAACGGTTTCCAGGCTTGTTTAAATCCTCCTTAAATGTCCAAGTCACATCAATGTAACCTGCTATAATATAACATATACGAAGGAAGATACGTACCAACATATGATACATACATAAGCAGGCACATTTTTATTACTCGGTTTCTTGTTTATTGTTTTAAGAAGTGTAAGAACACGAATGCTACATCCATTTAATTTTATACTTTTTCTCCTTCCCCACGGTCAACCCAAAACCCTAAACTAATACCAGACTAATATTCCGCTGCTAATATCACGTCGTGCTTCACACTCCTTGTGCTGGCAAAAACTCCTGCTCATGGATACACACTCCTAATTAGGGTGAATGTTTAACAGTTTATGTCTGCATGTACACTAACAAGTAAGTGTATTCTAACCCATCGTCTGCATAGCTTAGACAACTGGACTACTGCTGTACGTTTTATTGTGTCTACAAATGGAGTACATCCCCAGTATCGTTGAATTCTTTGCGTGAAAGCCTGCCTGAAAGAAGAAAATGGTCCATATTTAGCATGAACAAGAGACTCTTTCTCTCTCTCTCTCTCTTTCCGCGTAAAAATAAGCAGTGCGTGTATATTAGCTGCAGTAGCGAAAACCCCGTAAAAATAAAGCTGTAGAAGTAAACTATTAAAACGCCAGAACAATATAGCAATGTCCCTATATATCTATATACTAGAGATGAAGACAAGTGGAAATGATAGGATTTTAGTGCAATTTTTTCTCAACGAATTGAAACAAGTTTGGAAATAGCAGTTTCAGTTTTTATGAGGACCAAGAGCGTCGCTAATGCATGCGATTTCTCACGACGACTGTGTGTATGACTATTGACTATAGACGACTTTCTGAAACAATGGACGTAGTAAAAAGAAAGGTAGCAAGTTCTGAAGACTAAATAGATGTGTATATTATTCTAGAGCTTATAAGCATGTATTACGTTCTTTCTCTCTCCCTTCTCGTGTGTACGAATGGCAAATATATAAGGTAGTAAGTAAAAAAAACTAGAGCACAGAGAAAAGAAGTTGATGCTGCGAAGAAAAAGACAAAAAGTGGAAAAAAAGAATTCCACCTTACTTTCTATCTTTATTTCTAAAGTAAACCGAAGGGAAATGGTAATGGCGCATTGTGTATGTACATGGAATAGTTTCCTTTCCACTGCCGCTCAACTCTTTTGCGCTCCCTGTCTTTCTCTTTCTAACTCTCAGTTTTAGTTCTTTCACTTTCTTCGGAATGGCACGAACGGATGTTATATATGTGAGTGGTGTGTGTGTGTGTATTTGAAAAAGTAGCACCAGTGTACCTATTTGCCTAGGGTTACTCTGTAAACTTGCTAGCTGACTCGCCTTCTCTCCTTTTGCTTTCTATATCTCTCCCGCACATCACCACTAGAGTACATTTCCTCTGGGATCTATATAGAACATCTCCGTCGTAATTGTGCGGCCCAACCCTCTGTGGGAAAAAGTTCATATTGCATATGTACAATGTGTATATAGTGTCTATCGGTCTCTTTCACGTAATATTATAGCCGGAAAATGAAATGAAAGACTTACTGGGTTTATTGAAGCCTTTTATCAGGTTTCATAGTCGTCCACATACATGCATACATACATGCACACCGGGTGGAATAGTTGTAAATGTCTCTGTAGAGTTAAACATAAACGAACATATGGTGGTTGAAATAGGATATTTAGCATGTTTAAAGAGAATGTGTACTCAACAAAGGCGATAAATAAAAGAAGATGTATGTATGTTTCTTTATTGTTTTCACATGTAAACAGTAACAGACATTTAAACGACATTTACCCGCATTTTTGCACAATGAAGTACGATTAGCGCTTACTTTCACCGCTGTTATTACAATTGCAACTACCCGTTAACTTTGATATGCGAGACGAGAAAGTATGGTGTAGTTAAGAGCGTCTGCATGTAGTGTTAATCAGGCATATATACGCGTTAAGCCAATAAATAGACAGATTTGTGTATAAAAATAGGCAATTCCAAATCCCTATTTGACTCATTTTGAAAGGCGTGAAATCATCCTTGCGGGTTCTTAATTTTAATAAAGGAAAACATTCCTCTGTTTACTATTACGTGTGTAGGTTGGAATATGAGACGAGGTTAGCTACCTATTATTTTCAAAATGGGCAGATGAAAAAGCAAATTTTCGATTACTTGGGACGGATGCTGAGCTTGCTTGTACCGGATGTTGAAATGTGCGCTGTTTGAGATTCGATGGAACGAAGAGAAAGTTAATAAGAGCAAGAACAGGAAATATAAATGACTCATCGCGCGATGGCTGGGATACCAATATATAGGCGTTCCTACATGCATATATATCGAAAAAGCAGAACACATTTTGTATCTTTCACCTTCTTTCTCTCTTAACGCTTCGCTGAATTTCTGGCTGAATTACAAAACTACTAGTAAGACCAGTCTGTCACAAAAGAGCCACTATTATCCCTTCCTGCTGTCGATGGGCACCGTCTATAGCATTCCACATGGCATGTACGTTAGGTAGGGCACCCTTGCATATTTACGTATTGTTAATAACACAATATTATTTTATACATTCGAAATTTCACATCTGTCATAACCCCTTATTTATGTATTGTACAAACATCGTGAAATTCTAATGAATTTGGTGGACGCGAAGTTGTAAACGGTTGCAAACTTTGAGTCATTGTTGAAGAATTTATCACATCTACTTCAGGTAGCTGTTGGAGACTCATAGTGACATACTAAAATCTAACTAGAACCAAGAACCTTAGGAAAGGACAGCAAGTTCTACCATGGAGACACACATTTCTTCCATACATAATGTGTGGGAACTTTGGAAAGAACACTCGTTACCTAAAGAAACAATTTAATTTAGCATACGACCGTGATTTCTAATCGCCACAGTAGAATAGTCACACGTCTGTTTGCTAATTGCACATTTGGAGTCTTTTCTCGTCAACTTTCGACCAATTTCATTGGAAAATTTTTCCCACGTCGAATTCATATTGGTTGGGAATAATAGTTTTGTAACTTTCAGTACTAATATGCCTGCTCCTGCTGGTACAGCACAGAGAGGAGAGAATTGGCATACAAATCTAAACTATGTAAATAAGCCAAATCATACTGCGCCGAAATTAAAATGAAGATCTCGCCTTGCTTTCTTGTGCAGATAGTTTCTTTTAGTGTGACTGCACAGACCTACCTCAAACTTTCTTTTTTAATTTTACCAGACTAGCCGCTCAATAGTTTTAGAGATAAGGAATGATACAAAATGGCATGGCAGCGGCATGTTCTAGACAATTTTTCAAGTTATGTGTTTACTTATGTACACCATTAAGCCAATCTACTTCCACCACTGCTGCTGCCACATCGTGTTTCGAGTAAAGTCTAACATAAAAAACTACAACTGAAAAAGTGCAATAAAAGACTTTGTAAAAACTAAATGTAACATGTAGTCCGTGGAATTGGTAGACAAGTTTTCACAGTTTATACACTTATTTTATAGACACAATAGAGTGGTGTGGTTACGAGTGTGTCTTTAGCCTCCTCTATACTAAAGAGATAGAAGGGAAAGAGGGAAAGCAATAGACATCCTGTCATTGTCGGTATAGTTTTCTGCTCCTGGTGGTGCTTATAAGCGAATGCTCGTTCGTGTGTAAAAATGACAGAAATTGTAGAGAAAATGGAAAAAGTAAAAGAGAACACGAGAAGTACGTTTTATATACGTATATTTTTTTACCCTCCCTGTGTGTGTTTTTCTTATTTTTGCAGCTGTTTCTACTCCGCCTGTCTTTCTCTTCTACGTGCGCGATGATGAGAGAGGGCGACGATGTTGATGGTGATGATGCAGATCTTGTGTTGCTCTGCTTTTGGTTATTTTCACCATGACTCTGTGTAGTAAAACAGCACTTTCAGGACCAGAATGTAATCAGTTGTCGTTTTCCTCACTGTTTACGTTACTTTCATTATATGTATTTCCTATTTACCATACGCCGTATATTGAGTATTAGCTATGCCCTCTTTAGCGGACTACCTTACACTAAGCATATGCTCATGTCGACAATTTTTTTATATGAGATGAGTATGATTGGAAGTGGTTACGAGTACTCGGCTCTAGTTTTGGTACATGTTTTTTCCACCATCACTAATAAAATGCAGCTTTCTCTTTGGTTCTATGCACAAAGGTAATGATGAGAAAGTACTATGCAATATGTGCTTATGTATGTACATGTTATAGCGAATTCAGAAAGTACTCTTTCCCACTTTTGCTATCATCAGCCAATCTATTTTTTGGTATTGAAGAGACAATTCGGTGCACAAATAAAGAAAGTTTTGTTTGTGCCTGCATTTATTGCTATTATACGGACAGATAAACGATGATCCTTGATAGTAGTCTCCGACTTGAATTTCCCTGTCATATACTATCACATAATACCATAAAAATACTTCTTTATGACAATAATTATTTTCCCAAATTAGTTTCTCTCATTTCAACTCGCCAGTCGGTACTGTTATCCATCCGTGTGTCCTACATGTTTCGTGTATATTTGAAAGGGCAAACGACAACAATTATTTTTCTCTCTCTTTTTGTCGTTGTTGTGTTGCGCTGTTGTCAGCGAGACAGAAAGTTTTTGTGCATCCATTTTCATCTACCCTAGTGACAATAAAAATCTGGGATCATTTTGCTAGTGCATGCAGGGGGAAAGTATGGCTAGTGTAAATCACAATGTCACGCCTCAGCTCTGTGTGTACAAGATATCTGTGTGTGTAGTCATTTTGAAAGTTTTTCGTATGTAACAGCGAGATTACAGAAATGATGGAAGTAATAAATATAAGGTCCCCTACACTTTGGTTAAATATGTCGTCACACCAACAGGACTAGCTTGCTATATATTTCTAACGCACCTACGTACAGAACTGACGCTTGCGTTTCATTGCGCCCACAAACCGTTAATTCTTCATTTACAATCCCATCGTGTTCTTTGCTTTAATCCGTTAATGTATTTTTGCATTAAAAGATGAAGCCACATTCCCTTTCCCTTTTCTGCTTTGCTTCATACATCCGGAAATATACAACTTTTTACCACAAAAGTTTATTCGTCGGTAGTGCACGAGTTTTTCCCGTAAGATTCCTACAGTGACAGTTCATTTCCCTGTCATTTTTATGACAGCGCACTAGCCACTACTGTAATTACGGTAGACATGCGTCAAATAATTATTCATGCCACTTAGCGTAATTTTCACGTAATAACACGACCTATTTACAAAAAGTTAATACCTCCGAACGGAAAATTCTCAAAAAGTTTACCACTGTCTGCCTGTGGGTTAATTGATTTGTCTCCCTCAAAAAGGGCTCATTTCGCCCAGTGTAACGTTCCACTTTCGCTTCAGTAATTTGTTCCCTCTTGAACTGTGTCTGATCTATGTACGTTTTCTGCATTCCAAACTAATTGCTTAAGTTTTATTAATAAAAAATTACACACACATACTTGGCGTGTATATCTGGATGGGTTTACAATAGAAAACCATCTATAACGGCATAGAAATTTCATCACTCCACTATTTGTCTTTTACTTTACATTCCAACCCTAACTTTCTTTACTACTTCCTGCATCAATAAACCATCAGGAAACTCATCATCTTTCGGATGGTTACTCACAACTTCCGTTCACTATCAGTCGCAACATTCTCTCGTTTCAGGAGAGCGGGCGTCTTGTTGTTACCCTGTGTGTATAAAAGTACAGCACAGAGCCTAGTCACAGAGATAGAGTTGAACAGCGATCTTCAATATATTATAGAAAGGCATCCGTTATTACGAAACTCTACACCTTGCTTTTCACCACTACGGCACATACAAGCAAAACAACGGGGGAAATGGAAAACGAGAATTTATTGCGAGTTCCTCTCTGTAGCCAAAGTACACAGCACACATTCTAGCGTTCTTTTATTTTAGAAAAATATAAAAAAAATCGCTGGTTCATTCATTCTTCAACGTCTACGTTGCTGTGTGCAGTTAGAATAAAAATGCCGGATGAGATGGGAATGCATGGTTAAACAAGCTTTGTACCCTTTTAATTCTACCTCCCTTTCAATACTGTACGTATGAGAACTCAAAAGGAAACATTAGAGGTTTTAATCTGCTCAGCTGGAATGAAATCAACCGTTCTACAGTGAGGATATGACAAAAAGTCTGTTTTCTCTTTCTTTCTAGAAGATGCTAATTCCTTAGTCTCATAATTGCTTTCGATTTCTTTGCTCATTTTTACACTATGATTTACTTCTTAATCAAGTTCTCTGCTGCTTGAAATCTTGCATGGGTTATTATGATGCCGTATGCGTGCGTTGTCTCTCAATTTTACGATTTATACCACGTGCACAATTTTCAAGAGTGAAGGAAAGTGCTTGTGGTGATAGTGGAATGAAAATTTTATGGTCTTATGGAACTCGTCTACACTTATTTCCTTCATTTGCGGAGATGGACGGTATAGTTATAGTTGTACGTATCGTAAAGGGATACATACATATCGTCGGCTCTTTCATTCAAACTCATTTCCTTATATTAATGTAGGACCTACCACACTGGGTCGAGTTTTGGAAGAAATAAGGATGCAATGCTCATTCTTTTGGTTGATTGCTGTTCTTTTGGGAAAACGAGATCATATAGATGGTTACAGTGGTAGTAAGACAAGCCGTAAAACACGGACCACGGAGACCAAGGATAGGTTTTATGAGATTTTCCTGGACCGTCGTCGTTAGAACTTACATGGAGGAGCGCGGAGCCTATATACTTTTCATTACAAATACTTTTGTTGAGCCAGTGCCAAAGTTCTTTTGATGACCTTGTATTTCGGCAAGAAAATGGAAGTTATCGTAGCAGTTGTTAAATACGACTTAAAACATTTTAGAACGATATACATTATATATGGTATAAGGAAATAGGGGTCATTCCTATGCCCATTTCTCAAGCTAAATTATCTCAATGTCGGAATCGTACTCTTCGACAAATGAAGTTTTGTGGGGGTTATTTCATCCGACCAAGTTTATAAACCGGTATAAATTCACTTATCTTTCGTTGTAATACATCTGGTCGGCTATTTTTAATCAAATGCTCGCAGCTTGGTGTGGCTTTAATACAAAACGGAATCCAGCTATAAAATGGGAAAGTGAAAGTGTTAAGAGTCTAAAGTATAAAGAAAGTCAATTGGTGAAATATATTGTACGAAAGTTTTGCATAAATGAAAGGTGCACGTACGCCAGTAATTATTATGCAAGATATAAAATGAAAGGTGAAAGGCGCACAGCATACACGTTGTGCTGTGTTCCTATATTATCAAGAATGTAGGCATTCATTATGTGGTAGAAAGTTTATGATCCATCTGCTTATGCTGGGTTTGTTTTAATACTTTATGTATAGAAGTATAAAATTATATATCGCTTTTGCCTAATGTTATTTGCCTACCACTTTGCTGCTTTTGTAGTTTGGGGCTTGAATTCGACCAAAACTGCTTAGAGCTGCTACATTCTGAACAA